>JARFOD010001968.1:0-11806 GCA_031763545.1 Mopalia muscosa | reverse complement strand
TGTCTTTTGTGCCGTAAAATATTTTATTTATTGCGAAACTGAGGGTTAAATTGTAAATTCCGTTCTTTGTAAGGTGTTCTACTCAGCGCTTTCTCTTTAAACGGAAATGCTAATCCTCAATGGCTACTGCGCATGACACTACGGAATTTTGGTCCGTCTCTTTTTTAAAGCGAACATAATTTAAGAGAGTGAACATAAAACCTGTAAGGGACAACATAAAAATATTTGAGAGAAGACAAATTTAAGTGGAGCGAGCACAAAATAGCACGTACACGACATATAATATTTCCATCTTAGAAAATAATCACTTCATTTTCTTAAAAAAAAAAAAAAATGCGCTGGCAAAATTTACGATGCGCTGGCAGAAATCAGCCACCATAAGTATCTGACATCTTTAATAGTTTGAGCCGATACTTAATACCTTTAAAAGCCGAATCACAAAATAGTGGATAGCGAACGCATTCACCCAATTCTAATGCATTAGGTGTACAGCGTCCTGTTTTTAACACTCTTTTGTATGCGAGATATTGCCCCATTTCGAGTAGTGCGTAACGCTGGAAGCCCCATATCTCGAATGCATATAATAATATTGGTTTCACTTTTGAATCGAATAGCTTGAAGAAATGATTAGGTGGTACATCGCCAACGCACCACAGTGTGCGCAATATTCCTGAGAGGGCACGTTTGCCTCGTTATGCTAATCGATTAGTTGCACTATGGAAGCTTAGTTTTGTTGAGAATAGCATGCCCAAATATTTATATGAGGACACGACCTCCAGAGTTTCCTGTCCAAGTAGCCATTTTCCTTTACTGTTTAATTTACCACAATTTCTGAACACAACTACCTTAGTTTTTGCTATATTTGCAGTAAGTTCCGACGGTTTACAGTACTCATTTAGAAAATCTAGCTGCCGCAGCAGACCGGGAATGGTATACGAAACCAATGCAACATCATCGGCGAACAGCAGCAGAAATAGCTCAATGGCATCTGGTGCTAGTTTAACCCCATCTTTGCCCTTCAACGTTGCATTTAAACTTAATCCATGAATGAAAATTGAAAACAAAGAGGACTGGTTACACAACCCCTGTCTCAAGCCCATTGGACAAAGACACTCTGAGGTCAGTCCGTTCCCACTGCGCACACATGCCGTCCCCTCCCGATATATACCTTTAAGGCAGTTAAATATCTTCCCACTAAGCCCATAGTAAGACAACAGATGAACAAGTTTGTCTCTGTTTACAGAATCAAAACCCTTTTGAAAATCAACAAAAGCTAAATTACCTTTACGTTTACATAGATGTTTCTCAATACATGAATTGAGAAGATGTTATCAATTGTGGTATATCCAGTTCTAAATCCACATTGTGTTTCGTTAATCAAATCAAAATGTTCAACCCATTGCGACAATCTGGTGTTAATAATACTTGTAAACATTTTGCTCAGTATACTCAATAAGGATATCCCCTGTAAATGCCAGGATCTTTTACATCGCCACTTTTATATAAGGGTACATTGATGGATGGTTTCCGTGGGTCGGGAAGTTCACCAGTTTGAAATATTTGGTTGAATAGATTTAGTAAATAGCGCTTTACAACATTTGATGGGCATTTGATAAATTCGCAAAGTAAACCATCGATACCTGGTGATTTGTTCCTTTTTAAATGGTCGATTGAATATTTGACTTCCAGCTCAGTTTATTATTGGTACATTAAGTGTTTCGGTGGCATACTGCCCAGTCTCGAATATCGGTGGATTTACAAACGCTGGTAGATGGTCATCGGCTGGAGTTCCAAATTGTTCAAATAAATTAACAAAATAGATGAACCAAATATCTGATGGAATTACATTAGTGTTTTTTTCGACATCTAATGCCTTTAATGAATGCCCAACAATTTTGACATTTTTAATTCTGTAAGAGTTCTAATTGTTTTAGGTTCAATTGTTTTTCTTAGAATCTATCAATGTCTTGTATTGTTTTCGTACTGTACTATATTGTGTGTAGTTATAATCACTTCTATTTGATCCAAACATCCTCAAAAATTGTCTGCATTTTGTCTTTAGATTTTTACATTCAAATTCATACCATTTGTGTTTATTGTAGTTTATTCTCCCAGCAACATTTCGTTTGAAACATTCCGCTGATTTATCGTACTGACAAAGGTTTTTAGATTATCGTCAATATTATCCACTAGCTCCAATTCTGCTTTATCAATCTGTACTTTGGCGTCGTTGGAGTTCAAGTTTTCTTCGTATTTACTTCTAAAGCTTTCATTCCATTTATAACTCTTGGCAGTGGCACATACAGTTTGAATAATAGAACTACATTTGATGTTAAGTAGAATTGGCAATTGTTTTGATTATGTTCGATTTTCAACTTTAAATTCCTTTACAGCTGGGAAAACATTTTCTGATGTAATACAATGATCTAAAACACTTGCTCCATTATAACAAAGGTAAGTAAAACACTGGATTGATCCGGATTATAAATACCATTCAACATATGTAGGTTAAATATACTACAGAGATCTAGAAAATATTTACCAAAAGTATTTACAGTGCTATCTTGTGATAATTTATCTGAGTTTACATCAGCTTTAGTAAAATTCATTCTGGTATCAAACGGATCTATCTAACATGTCGGCTTCAATGCAGTTCCAACGAAAAAGGCTAATCCGAATATGATGTCTGACTGAATATCTAAATGATGATCAGTAACTTTAAAGAAGATGCCAATTTAATGCTTTTTGATTAATTTAAAGGACTTAGAGATAGTACGATGTTCAAACACAATCAGACCGCCAGGAAATCGACCTTTTCACGTTTCCCTGGTGCGACTCGCAGGTACACAAAATACATCAAAATCAATCAGATAACTCTGTAACTGAAGTTCTGTTAAAATACACCAAGTTTCGGAAAAACAAATAATTTTGTAAACTGTTTTGAGATAAACAAGCCCTCGTCACGTGTTTGTTCTATTATGACCAGTTTTTCCCCCCTTATAATAACCTTTCTGAGGTATCCTTTTCCTTGAGTTTATCTCGAGCCAGAAGTACCTCCATCTTATCTTCCCATAAAATAAATTTCCAGATCAGGTTTTTGATTTATTTTGTGATTTCCTATCAAGACAATGGGCGCGCGCAAGATCTCGTGAAGTCAATTGTTTCTCAGGTAAAACTTCGTTGATGGTCTAAACGATAAGGTTTTTACACACAGTGTCAGTTTCAACTTCGGGTGTACCGTAGAATATCAGGTTGTCAAATCTGGAATATGCTTTTAGTCGATCCACCGCCTCTTCAATTCTGTCAAAATTACTATTTTCTTCAATGGCTGCAACTTTTTCACCAAGTTCGCCAAGACCAAGACTAACTACTCTTGAGTATCTTTAATGTCTACCAGCTACTTTTAACTTCAGTTAGGGATACAGACGCACATTTGAATTCATTTTTCATGTCCTTCATTTCTCTAGTCATATCTTCACGTAGTTTACGAATTTTAGTCAACACTTATATTAGGTACTCAGCTTGTGTATTTGTAGGAGGTCCCGGGTTAGCCTCTATGTCACTGCAAATAGGAAGGTCTTAACAGCCTAATGACACATGTATTACAGGTAATAGTGGACGGATGGTAATATGTGACTGTGGAAACACCGTTTAAAATGCGACGGTCACAGAGTCGTGATGACCCTGGTATTTTTCAAACAGTTTACAATCGATCATTAGTGGATTGATTATATCCGTAGCACTTCTGGGTTGAGTGGTATTTATCAAATTCATTTCAAGAATTATCAAAGTGGACCCAAATATAACAGACATTCGCCTGACTTAGAACATCTATGCCAGTGTTGAGAAGAAATAAGAGAATTTGACCAAAGGCAGTTCTTCAAAAATGAAATTGATGTTATTGTATTGAACAGTAAACCGACAAAACCAAGTTTAACAAAAAATCAAGCCCTTTTGCCGTGGTAGACTGCATATTAGTGGGCGGTATGTTACGGATTTGGAGACGATTGGACATAGCGAACGTTGTGTAAGGATTTCTATCTTGCTACACTAATTATAAAGCACATTCGCCAATCTTTTACGACACCAATGAAAAAAATGTTATCCTGAACATTAAAATACTGTAATTTGCTGCTAATAGCAAGCACATGTCGGTCGACAAAAGAGGGCCCTTTTACCAGTAGAAAGGGTTATTCCTGATAAACCCTGCTTGTCAAGTGTGGGAATTGACTTCTTCTTGCTCATAACGGTAAAAGGATGTAGAAGTCAGGCAAAACGATATTGAGTCCTCTTTACTCGTCTGAATAGCTGTACAGTTAATTTGGACGATGCAGCATCGATTGAGACAGGTGCCTGCATCGATGTAATTCTCCGTTGCATCTCCAGAACACGGCACTAACCAAAAGAGTTTCAACAGGAAACAGATCGATGGAATCAGAGTAAAAACAAGGACATCTGTTTCATAAGAATATAACCGGTATATTCAATCCACACCCACCCCCCCCCCCCCCTCCATTGTTGATCGTTTAGGCGGCGTATAGGGGAGGATGAACCAGTCAAAAATTCGCAATATGCTCTACGCTTTGATTCAAGAACAAAGCATGGAGGATATTGGACCTGGTTTCTCTTTACATACCTTGTTATGTGAAGTACAGACAATTCTCAACAGAAGACCCATATTAACTGTGACTTAGCGTCCAGGTGATATTCAAGCTCTTAAGCCTAACCGCCTTCTCACACTACAACGTTGAGAGCGGATGCAAACGCAGATTTTCTCAAGAATTGTTTACTATATTAAAAGAAGATGGCGCCAAGTACAATATTTGGCTGACCCATGTGCGATCAGATGGTCGTAGGATTGCCTCCTTTTGCTCTAAGATAAACAAAAACGGTGCTTTCCAAATGAAGTCTCTTAGATATTCTTTAGGTCTTTGTCGTCTTATTGAAGTCACGAAGGACAAGAAAGATTTGGTACGAATGGTAAAGGTAAAAACCAAAACCCTTACCTTGCTTAATCCAGTTGACAAGCTGTGCTTAGTCTTTGAAGCAGACGAATATGCTAGGCATCTGTCTAATTTGCAAGTTTCAGCCATTATGAATGATTTATAGAGTCGGTTCGCTTGCCCTTCCCAACTCGGAGGCCAATATGCAATGACATACAACTTAAAAGGCGTTTTTTCGGTATGTTTAACTGCTTTTTTAATGTGGAACAAAGATCTAACACGAATTTGCTTTTTGAGAACTGAAATAAAAAACATGATTTTTCCATAACGGTGTAACCCCAACATGTGTATTATTAACTTATCTCCCTTGTATTTGAAGTAGAGTTTCAAGGGCATAACTTTTGCTTATTAGTGACAAAGCTGAAAGCAGCATGTCACCTCCCAGTATCTTACCCTTGAATAGAGTACTTCAGTCATTACTAATTCATAAATGCGTTTTCTTATAATACTGATAAAAAGTCAAGACTTTACCAGGTTGCTGCACTTCAACATGGCTGCCACGGGTGTATTTAGTGTGAATGTAAACGATCATATACTATATACTAGTATTGGTACCAGTAACTTTCTGCTTGCTCTAAGGGGCATCTAAGGGGCCCATTGTTGTTGAGTCATTTTATTTTTCCTCTCCTTATGTCGATTTATGAGATATTTATGAGAACATTAATCACTGCTCCATAAAAGTATAATGTGTTTCTTACAGGTGAAAGTTTGTTTTTGTTTCATATTGTTTCAGTTAACCACACTATATTACAGAAGCCAATACTTATACAAGTAACACTTACCAGATAATACCAAAATACACGTTTTCTTACGCCATGAATCGAAAGATTTTGAAACATATATTGGTTTATTCAGAATGAGAATTCGCATCGAAGGCCGTCATTTATTGCTATAATCGGTTCAAATAAAACTATCCAATAATATTTGACATACCAAACTTCCTGATACATTTTTTTTTATGTCAGGCGAGACTTGAGCTCACCAATTAACCTTGTTAAATTTACGGATTTTTGTTTTTATTTTATTTGTTTTTCTCCTTCATTTGGGTTGGAGTATTTGGTATTTATGTCAATTAATTCAGTGGAGGTTTCTGGTCAGTGTAATACTAAAGTCTTAATAAGCGACATTTGGTGGGGGTTTGATTGGGCTGTTTACATTCCCAAGGTAACTTGGCGCCGCTTGTAAGAAGACATCCATTCTCCGTACACGTATATCAAACTCGCGGCCCCTTTCTCTAGGCAACATAGTTAACGCTCAGAACTACGGCCATCACGTACAACCTGTGACGTCATGTACAAGGCGCTGCTCTCCCCACACCTAGATAATCAATAACCTACAACCCTTATCATGTACTAAGGGGCTTACCAGCGGCTCCCTAGTACTGAATAACGTACAGCCTTTACTTATCATGTACTAAGGTGCTGCTCCTGCGTCCTGAATAACGTACAAACGTATCGTTCTCCAAACTGGCTCCAGACTACATGATAACGTACACAGCCTTTTTTTACGTAGTCCGGTGCCAACTGGCTCCATAATACTTATCAAGAACAAACTAATTAGTACTTGATAACGTACAACCATTACTTACTATGTAATAGCAAATACAACCTGAGCTGCTCGCTGTTTACTATTTTTATAGCTGAGTAACAGCTTGTTAATATGTCGTAAAAGCGATAACATATTCTCGTTAGCATTGAGAGGCTAAATATGTTAAATAATAAAAAAAAAAAAAAACACTCAAAACTAACAATTACTAAAAATGAAGACGAGCTGCCAGCGACAGATCGAGGTTGTCGTATATATACCTTAGAAAGACATAACTTATAAAGCGTCCTGTAATGACCGCTTATACAGAACAACAGACTTGTATATCCCGGAACACTGTAGCTATATACAGGTATATCGGCGGTAAACGGATGATCTTACATGTACCCTGCAGGTTGAGGCGCCCTTGTTTACAGCCTAGATACACAAGCAGATGAATGACAGCCATGTGTCGGGTTAAATCAACCGTTAGTAAGCATACAACTGGGGAACCTGTTCAATGTATTGTCATGTCTTATTCACTGCGAACGAACCACTTTGCTAGCATGCATCTCTAGCTCATAGTCATATGAATTAAACTTGCCTTGTAAAACTCCAATACAAATGTCTCCAATGTCAACTCCCCATTTCATCCAGACCGCAATAACTACGTATGGAGTATTGTATAGTCTCAATTTCTCCATTTAACCCATGCCAGCTACATAATTTAATCGCATTTGTTTCATATTTGAACATTTATATTTTATATATTCTCATTTTTGTTTTATTTATTTTTAAAATAGTAATTTGTGTAGCATATTTGTAAATATGTATACATCGAACTGCGTCTTCTTTATTAGAGCTAAATCATCAATTATGACTTTTGAATGTTTTGCAGATATGTTTTTGTGACTCGTTCTAAAACATCTTTTTGGTGTCAATTTATGTTATAAATAAAGTACGCATGTCGTAAATAGGTAGCAAAGAATATTCGGTATGGATTTAGAATGTATAAACCAGCAAACTATTATTCCAGAGAATTTAAATTATTCAATCGATATAACCATAAAAGAGAATGAAAAATACAAACTTTCTGATCTGGAGGTAATTTGGCCATTATTTTGCCCTCGGCCCTGTGCGATTCCTAATCCTACTCCATTTTACCGTTCACATGATTGATTCTGTCTGTCGACCATCAGGTATATGAGTGAGTCACAAGATGTGGCTCCGGCAATTGTGGAGTGGTTTTTACGAGGCTTCCTCCTAGTTTTCACCGTAATAAGGAAGGAACAGTGTGAAGTGGACAATCCGTCGTCATATAAGTGAAATGCCCTTGAGTACGACGTTAAACTCCAACTTAACAAATAAAGAAAACCTTACGTGTCTTGTGTCTCTTCTGTGCTATTACGGGTCTCTGTGAAAGGGAAGTAGACATTTAAGATGTGAAGACTCCTTCCAATTCGTCGGATGGCGCAAAATCAGCGTCTGAGATGCTTCCAGTTTGTTCTGTTGTTGACTTCAACACACACCGTTTCATACACACTCGACAACTGATTGATCAATTAGGGGTCCGTAGTATGTAGGCATCGTTCGGCTTTTTCTATATGTTTATATAAAATATATGTGTGAATCGCGTTATAAACTAAGTAAGCAAGTTAAGGAGCAATGCCATTGTATGGCAAGCCATTTTATCACTTCAACCTTTATCACCGTCTACATATGTCGAATAACTTTTGCTTTTATTTTACTTATGTACCGTACACTTCTTTTCCACCTATGTGAAATTCTTTTTTACTTATGTTGAAAATATTTGCACTTGTGTAAAAAAGAATTTCACATCAGTAAAATAAAAAAATATTTTACATATGTAGAAATCTTTTCAACATATGTTAAATTCTTTTCCACATAAGTAAAATAAAACAACAAAACCTAAATATTTCACATATGTGGAAAAGAATTTCACTTATGTAAAATAAACGTTTATTTTAGATATGTACAAATGAGTTCTACTTATCGAACAAACTGAGAAATGATTACTTCCCACGGCAAGGGACCGTATCCAACTTTCATTTATGCCCCTATATTGTCTTGTGTAGACTTTCAAGGCGAATACAAAGAGTCATTGAGTGTAGACAGCCACGAGTCTAAACCTCCCTTAGCCTACAGCCAACATACAAAACCATGCATTTTATTAGGAAAAATGCCAATTAGGGTTACAAATAAAGAGTGAATATTATTATATTAGGCGAAGGGTTTATTCTTATTCAGTACTTTTATTGTAGTCTACGTCATTTTATTTTCCCGACGAATCAGACGTGTTGTAATGCTCTCTACAAAATCGGTCACAATTAAAGGCCTATTTAACTATTGTAGCTTCCCTCGTTTATTCTTTGCTAGACAAATAACAGATGCTTTGCGAAATGCAGAGGGTGGATGTCTTCCCGATCGGATTTTACTTTTTGGGCAAACTCATTTCGGCTGTTACAGGCTGTGAGGGAGAAGTCTGTAATTTAGGCTGTGTGTGCTTTTATTTTACATATCTACAAAAGAGTTCCACTCACCTTTTTATTTTACATAAGTGAAAAAGATAATGTTGAATAAAGGCTTATTTTAGATATGTAGAATTCTTTTTCACATATGTTGAATTATTTTCCACATATGTAAAATTCTTTTCCACATATGTGAAATTCTTTTCTATACATGTAAAATAAAGTCATTTATTTTAAATATCTGGAAAAGGATTTCACATATGTGTAAAAGAATTCAACATATGTAGAATAAAGGTAGAAGTGATAAAACGGCTTGCCATACCATTGTGGACAAAATAGCACAGGATCGGTATACATTATACCAGAACTAAAAGCTCAGAAGGGATATACACTTCTTATCAATATTTCGGTAAGTCCAGTTAGGTAATAGCTATTATGAAAGAACTAGGATGGATCCTAGAACATAAACCGATATGAACAGGTAGCAGGGAAGATCTTATTCACGAAATAGAACATCTAGTTTCTAAAATATGTTATGTATGTAGCGAAGTAACCTTTAGATCGGTCCCGGCTCACTTTAAGATTATAGGAAATGAAGCTGCAGACAAAGCAGCTAAAGCCAGTTTAATCAACTGTTAAAATGACGTAAATACCGGATTAGGCTTTAATGAAATAAACTCGATCATAAAGGCCAGTCAAAAATAGCCAAACGTATGGGACAACGAATGTAATGGCCGTTGGTTACAGCATGCATGGAGAGAGAAAAAAATCAGAGGAACCCCCTGCACAATTAATTAACAAACAAGATGACTTCATAATAACTGGTTTACGCCAAGGTAAAACTAGACTTAATTCTCACCCAGCAACACTTCTCAACACTTCACTGTCTGCACGGGATATAATCAAGAGTATGAATGAATAGACCACATTTTCATCAAATGCTCCAGACGTGACAAAGAAGTGATATACTGCAACAAATAAACTGAAAGAACAATATAGACCATTATAAGACTAATTATAAGCTAATCCGAAGGTAGACCACAGGAATCATGAACACCATGCAGCTAATCACGGCCTATTTGAAGTCCACCGGACACTATAAGCAAATATAACCGAATCAATACCAAAAAAAAAAAAAAATGCTTAGCATAATTAAACAAATGGAAGTGAACCAGATTAATTTACAATAAGCATTATTCCTGAAATAGTTATCTCATTTCGCTTCTTAATAGAACTGTAAGAGGTACCTTCATAATAAGGACCAGTGATGTACAGATTATCAACAAGATATTTAAAAAGGACAAAAAACGCATACGTTTCTAATTGTTATTTTGATAAAATAGTAACTCTTAATATACATAGCACGTTGCTGTCTCAATGTGTGTATCACCTATCCCCATTTTGCATTAGTTTATACTGGATCACCTTACGAAAAACAATGATTTTTGTCTTTTCAACGTTTACAGCAGTGCTTCAATTTCTACAGTATATAGACAACACTTTATGTGAGTAATGGAGACCTTCAACTCTTGTTGAGAATAACACTAAATCATCAATATGGGACAAAAGAAAAATGGTAAAATCGTTAATTTCAAGAAAATTGAAAGGACCCTGAATTAATTTTTTTTCTAAATCTTCTATAAATAGCACGAGCATAATAGCTGAGAGTATCTTATCTTAGTCCTGTCTCACAAACGAAGTCACTTGATTCATTACCTGTATGTTGGACATATGATTTAACATTGCCATACAGGTATCTAATTACAAACAAATATCACCCCTTGTTTGAACAAATTCATTTAAAATAAGATCACCGTCATGTGCTTTTTTAGATTTTAACTTTTGAATGGTAACTTTGATTTCGTCCATTGTTGTGGGTTGATTCAATTCTTCATAAATTACGTCACCTTCTAATAATACCATTAACAAAATCCCTTCGTGTATAACTAGACACAGATTGAAAACATTCGGACGCATGAACAGATTTACTGACAAACTAGGCCTCCTCAAATATTTCCAAAAATTCTGGGTATTTTTATATTTCATCTAATGTTATTGTTACGACCGTTTACGTACAAAGTTTTGCTTGCATTTCCTACAGACTTTTTTGTATGCTCTTTTTATCTTAAACATGGTCATCCTGTCCAGTTGAGAATGACTTCCGTTGTATTGTTTCAGTAATTTTCGATAACATTGTTTTGCATGCTTACAGTCAGCATTAAACCATTCAGATTGTTTCCTCTTACAATCTACAGTTTTTACAAACTGTGTTTTTATCAATGGGAGTCTCGTAATGTTCCATTGAATGCGGTCCTCTGACGTCAAAACGGTCGAGATTTATGCACTTTTACTAGCGTCACAATGCAAAAATGTGTGTGACGTCATGTAAAAGCTCCACTCTATTGAATGTTCTGACGTCAGAGGACCGCTTTGCCAAGATAAAATTACCTCCCTTGCCAACTTCCCGAGACTCCCATTACAATATTTTCCATTAGCGGATACGTCGTGCTTTTTAATGTACATATGAACGATACGAATGAAAGCGATCGAATCAAGTGAATAACACTTTAGTACTTTTAGATGCCCATGTCTCTAACAGAATTAATATGTTTCCAGTATCGACCAGTATACAGAACTCACTATTTTCGTTAAGCGCCTATTTTAAACAATCTACAGTCCAGTGATTTTTCGAGGGAGGCCACCAGGGGAACTCGCCAAATGACTGGTATCTATAGAAACCTGACCGCCATTTTGTTATTTCTCATTATCCAACAATTCTTCGTGTATCTC
>JARFOD010001957.1:0-11806 GCA_031763545.1 Mopalia muscosa | reverse complement strand
AATGAACGCATAGAAAGACCTATCTAAAACAATGGGATGCAACTCGTTTTGTCAAGAAAAGAATACAACATGTTGAGTGCAGCTCTATCGCTCATTGTTCTGTGGCGGTGACTTGATTTTTGTTAATTTGGCGTTTAACGCGTTTTGGAATAGAGCTCTTCAAGTATTGATAACCACTTTCTGTGCAAATTGTTTTTGTTTCTAGGTCACTGAAGTATTTCAATTACTTTTTGCATGAAACTCAATGCTGACACCATAGCTACATGTATAAGGTATGACAATTGCAAGTCAATAAAATATTCAATCTTGTTTTAAAACACTAAAAAATATACATATGCAATTTGTGGAAAGACTTGGTATGGATAACAACTTCTTAACCTATTGAATACTTATTGGTTTCTATCTCATTCCAGAAATCCTTTTTAACCCTTTCGCTACTGGACTGTACAATATGCATATATCTATTGGTGGGCTTAAACACTAATTATTGGTAATTGGGGTGACAAATTTTGAGATCAAAATACACCATGAATTATTGGAAATAGAGCATCAATGTTTTATGCATCAGTCGTCGAGCGGCGTACATTAGCACATAATGGAAGTTTGTTTATGGTGCAAATTGGCGTAGATCAACAGTGAAAGGGTTAAGTATATATACTGAAAATACTTGAAAACGTAGAAAGATAGAATTAATTGTATGTACTTACTTCATCGTTGGATTGAGTGTAAAAGATGGTCAGATTGAGGCCATATAACTGTTTGATTTTGTTCACTAGGTCAATGTAGGTGACGGGCCGAGTCATCAGAACTGACCTGTAAATACAGAACACAATTATGAGACTGATACGCGTTTAATGTCACTTATATGACAACTGGGCATCGAACAATAATTCCCACACTAATACTGACAATCTTAAGATTTGAAGTGTTTTGCTTTGTTGGAGATTTAATCCGCCTACAGTGCTAAGTACTTGAATAATACTATCCTCAGCAAGATTGTTTGTTTGGTGTTTAACGTCGTACTCAAGGGTATTTCACTTATATGACGACGCACACAAATACAGGACATCATAAACAAATCTGCTTCCCATTACCCTTTAGCTCTGAGACCACCAGGGCAACAGAAAGCAACCTCTTTTCTCGCTTCTTACGATCGACCGAGGAAGCCGAGGACAATAATTCAAACGATTTGTTTGTGTTTTAGGCCAGCACAAGCGTACGGCCAAAAACTGTGTATTAGTCTGACACTTCATAACTGTATATATATTTATGTTTCTCTGTATTTACTTTACTCCTTATGATGGTTTGATAATAAACTGAAATATTGAGTCAATATGAATTTTTCGTCCTTCTTTGGAGTAGTCACCTTACTCTATTACAAGGGTACATGTATTTAAGTTATGACAGCAGTGTTTTCCAACCGTAACAGTCACTAGCAGAACCATTACATGTTTAACACGTAATGGTTCTGCTAGTGACAATTATTTACACTTAAGAAGTGCTTTCTTTGTTTGATTGGGGTTCAACGTCATAATCATTATACGACGACTGCTCCTTGACTTATTAGGGTGGAAAACAGGGAGGACAATCTAAAAATGGGAAGTGTTTTGCTTTGTTGGAAAATTAATCTGCCTTCAGTGCTAAGTAAAGCAGTTCATAGATAGTTAGAAAGTTTATGTGCCTCAGGTGCTAAGTAAAGCAGTTTGTCCAAACATGAAACACATGGACAACTACAAGAGGCTAGTTCAATGAGTGAAGGAAACTATCCTGGACACCTATGGCAGCAAACAACGACAACACATGACAATGATAAGACGGGGACAAATATACAACAGGTCAGTTTTGCTGGAAAATTATTCTGCCTTCAGTGCTAAGTAAAGCAGTTTATAGATATTTGGATGATACTGTCCTCAGCCAGAGGACAATAAATAAAAAGGAATCGTTGTTGTTTTAGGCCAGCATAATGGTATTTTAATTATACGGGGACAGAATTTAAATATTGACAATAATTGACACTAGCACAATCATAAAACATGATACGTTTTGAAAAAGTTAGAAAGTTTATGTGCCTCAGGTGCTTAGTAAAGCTTGTTTGTTTGTTTGTTTAATTGGTGTTTAATGTCGTACTAAAGGGTATTTCACTTATATGACGACGGACACAAATACAGGACATCACAAACAAATCTGCTTCCCGTTACCCTTCAGCTCTGTGAACACCAGGTCAACAGAAAGCAACCTCTTTTCTCGCCTCTTACGATCAACCAAGGAAGCCGAAGGAGTATTCTGCAGGGCCATGGCCCACCCGCTCCCTCACAGGGCGCCATCCTATAAGTGAAATACCCGTAAGCATGGCATTTAACACTATACAGCTAAGGGCAGTTTGTTTGAAGAGAAGCATTACTGTCTTTACTTAGCACTGGAGGAAAATTAACTTCCCAACATTATTGTATTAGTGTCAATTATTGTTCAAATACATTGCCATCATATCAGTGAAATACCCTTAAGTATGGCATTAAATACTAATAAATCATCAATAATTGATATAAGAAGAGACGGACAAATACTTGAAACAGTTGTTGTGAGGGTTCCAGCAGAGCCATAGCGAAAGCATCTTCTCTAGCCAAGGGTTACTATTCTGAGATACTCTGCATTTGAACCCTTGGCGGATAACTCAGGTATAATGGGACTTGGCTTCAAAGCAAGTGATTGGATGCGTACGAACTTCTACGCATCCAATCAGACGTTGTGCTTTAAGAAGACTTGGCTAATGAATTTGGCGACGAATGTAACTGTAAACCGCGGGAGTTAGCCAGAACCTTGATCGTTTTATCCGGCAGATGGCGTAGCTGAAACTCTTATTGTACATTAGTTATCTGTCAAGGGTTCAAATGCAGAGTAGCTCGGAATAGTAAACCTTGGCTAGAGAAGATGTAGCGA
This sequence comes from Mopalia muscosa, assembly GCA_031763545.1. Taxonomy (NCBI): domain Eukaryota; kingdom Metazoa; phylum Mollusca; class Polyplacophora; order Chitonida; family Mopaliidae; genus Mopalia; species Mopalia muscosa. Next base: position 8,869 of record JARFOD010001957.1, on the reverse strand, counting down.
AAGAAAATTACTATTTTCCACAGAGGCATATTTTCTAAGAGTGTATAATGAAGATGGGACGGGCTTTAAGAAAGAACGCGTCACTTCTTCAGTAAAACAAACCTGCCACATACTTCGTCCACAATTGTGAAATCAAGGCAAAAGGCACACGTTACAAACGTTTTCGTTTTATAAGAGGCACAAATTATTTTTGCATAGCTATTTTACAAAGAAAGATTTATTAAATTATTTTGTAAAATTCATGTGGACACGACAAAACCAATTAAATTTAGAAATATTTATAAACAATACACTTCTTGTGGTCCATTTAAATAGTTTTAAGTCTAATATCCCGTTGAAAGACATGTTTGTTTTATCTACTTCAAAAAGCCCGACATGCTTCTCCAGTTTAAATTTGTCAAGTGGATTATCGAATCTTAACAGCGTTTGGCATACTCGTTTAAGATATAATGGTAAAATATTGATAACATAACTAATAGTCGAAAGCTTTGGTTAAAACATTTTGTTTAACTCGTCTTGATAAATGTAAAAAAATGAACTGAACGTGGAACGAAACGACACTGTTAGGCTGGCAACTCACTTGTGCCTGAATGCCAGTCAGTGTTAATATTGACAGTTTGATGTATTTTCCATGCCGAGCAACAAAAGCAGCCGATTCAGGACAAAGACAGCTGAAGGGGATTCACTTAATATTTCATGGGGTGTGCTATTGATACGGTGACTGACGTCTGCGCCTCTTATTTCATCCTTAATCCCATCAAAAGCTTTCTTTGCACTTCGAAAAACATCGGCTCCAATATAGAGGTGCATCGGCAGAGTCACGCAGCGGCAATATGTAATAGCTCTACCAAACATTTGTTCACGGTCTTATGGAAATTCCACATATTCCTTTGTCAAACATCATTTACGTTGACTGCTTATCTGTCTTAGTTGAGCTGATTGTTACTGCGACTAAACCGATTATCTTCGGCTCGGTATATTATCGATTGGCTGACAGTGCCTCTGCCATAATTACAGTCCGTTCTTGTAGAGCCTCTCCAACATCTTCGACACTGTCCCCATGTGGCCCAGTAGCCCGCAGTTCTTCATTTGTAGATTAACCTTTCACACACCAGTATTTATGAACGATAATGATCTCAGCTTTCTTCAACTTCCACATAAGCGTCTAGTAAACGAGAGTTGTTTGGAATTCCGAGGGCATCAACGAAAAATGACTGTGGCAGAATAGCATACACTATAGGAACAGCTGTAATTGCAAATTTTATATTTGTGTATATCAATAATAGACAACAGGCTGTTTAAAGAAATTTGGTTGGTTTGGGGAGCTTGTACTGACTGGATCGTTGTTATGAAGGATTTGTGATTGGTGTTTATGTTCATTTACTTTATTAATACAAGTCTCTAGGTTTTGTCGAATATTGCATGGTCGTATGATCTACAATACGCATCTTGGTGCGCTCGTTTGGATGAATGAAACGTTACATTAGCTGAAGGTTGTCGATGAATGATTCTTGGACTAATTGAGGAGATCAGACAGATTCGATTCTAACCGAAGTATTTAGTTTGAAGAAGATAGAGATGATCTTAATCGTTTGTCTCTAGAACCGGCTCGCCTTGGGAAAAGATCGTCGTGGGGCCATTTCGTCATGGACCCAAGTCGCTATGGGACCTGTCCGTCAATGTTAGGAATTCTCTTTACTTCAGTAACAGCGAGTATGTGGCGTCTGAGCAGTTTGATATGCAGACAGATGCTTCTATAGTGTGTACCGATTGCTGGACATTCCCGAGATGTCTGTATGATAAATGTAAAATCTGTTTGCGAGTCTCGCTTGTAAATGTATATAATCAATCAATAATTTGATACATTCTCAACGATTTAATGTAGGTCGTCCTGACAACTATCACTTTACTAATGGCATATTAAAACAAAGATTAATCAATCCACAACCCCGTTCCTTTCATATCGTTCTAACTGATGAATGATATGGTGATGCCAGCTAATTGTTCAACCTTGTTCATTTCAAGTCGCTGTCACTAGTAGAGAAAATTTACCACATCCTTGTTCCTTTTATTCGTTGGCACTGGTAAAGGATATGGTCATGACATCAATCTCTGAAAATTTACCACATCCTTGTGGTGAATTTCTATTTGCTGTCACTTGTAAGGATATTGCCGGTATAGCTTTCACACAACATTTACCGCATCATTGATCTTTTTTAGTCCTTGACAGCGATCTCTGAACATTTACCACATGCTTGTGGGAAATTTCTATTTGCTGTCACTTGTAAGAATATTGTGGTATAACTTTCGAAGAACATTTACCACATCATCGTTCCTTTCTTGTCCTGTCACTTTTAAGGATAGGACCGATATAGCCTTGTGTGGACATTAGTACGTCATATTTCTTTTCTAGTCATGTCACAGTACAGCTGTCACTGTCTCTTTTAAGGATATGGCCATGTCAGCTATATCTGAGTATTGGCCACATTCTTGTTCCTGGTTAGTAGTTGATGCTGGTAGAGGATATGGTCATGACTCTATATTTGAACTTTTTCTTTCTGGTCGTTGGCACTGGTAAAGTTTATGATTATGACAGCAATCTCTTAACGTTTACCACATCCGTGTCCCTTTTTAAACGTCGGTACCGGTAAAGGATATGGTCTTGACAGCAATCTCTTAACGTTTACCACATCCTTGTTCCTTTCTAGACGTCGGTGCTGGTAAAGGATATGATCTTGACAGCAATCTCTTAACTTTACCACATCCTTGTTCCTTTCTAAACATCGGTACTGTTAAAGGATATGGTCTTGACAGCAATTTCTAAACATTTACCACATCCTTGTTCCTTTTTAGTCGTTGGCACTGATAAAGCTTATGATCATGACAGCAATCCCTGAACGTTTACCACATCACAGTTCCTTTCTAGTTGTCGGTACTGGTAACTGATATGGTCATGCCAGCTATTTCAGAACATTTACCAAAACTATTGTTCTTTTATTCAATGTCTATGAAACCAGCAGCTGATATTTAAAAAAACTTTAATATAATAAGCAACATTTCCATCCTCTTCGGTAAAACAGATTGGTTAATTCTAAGCTCCAATCAAACTTATTAACGTTTTAGACACATTGAGTTCCCAGACAGCATGTCCCCTATAAATCCAAACCGGCCTTACAACACAGATATGTCGGTAGTTACAATTTTAACTGTGACCGTGACGAATAATAAATAACTCAATCTCTGAGACACTATAACACCGAGTCGTTATTAAAATGGCAGCGTCTGAGCTAAGTTTAGTGTTTGTGGGACAAACACAACTCATCAACAATAACGGGGATCGATATAGTTTCCAATATCGGTGTGCAACACTTGCTTCCAAAGATTATCTCCTGTCGATGAATCTATTCACCTGATTGTAGTCCTGTATTGCACAATCAGAACCTTTCTTACTTTTACTGTATAACGCTTATAAAGCCATATGCTGTATAGCTGGACAGATTTGGGAAAACGGTTAAATCATTATTCAAGTACACTTTTGAAAAAGAAAGCTGTCAAGGAAGTCCGCGATTTCTGTGTCAGGACTGTCTACTCTTGGCTACGATTGCGGCTAGAAATGTCAAGCCCAAAGACTCGTCTGGGAAAAGGTTAATTTGAACGCGACGGTGCTTGTCCAGTGTGGAACCACATGGGGGTAGCCACTGCCGTGCTCGTGTGCCTTCGTGGGAGTTGATTTGTAATTTCAGTGCTTGTGTTTCACCCAATCAATAATCTCTGGCCAACAAACACAACTCATTTAAGCACACCAGCAGAATGTCCCTCTGGGATACATTGAATAAGTTTTTCTAATGGTATTTGTTGAAAAAAAATACCATAAGTCTGTGGGGGAGCCGACTACTCACGCTCACAGGATAAATATGTCTTATAGACGTCAGTCACCGTAAACAAGGCTACAATGGCCATCACATTGGCTCGACAAGTTAGTCTTAAACAGAGCACCTAAATCCTTAAAACAGACAGTAAATATATCAGTAAGCTGTGTTTAGTCCAGCAGAACAATACCTAGTTTGTCAGCCTTAACGGTCTGTCGTGAGTTGAAATCTTTGAATCCCGCCAGTCTCGTTCATTACACTTGCGTTGTAAGCTAACAGTTCGCTTTCTAAATGTCCAGATGAGTTGTCTGGTGAGCGGCCAATATACAAAGATGTATGTTTTAATAACATGTATTTATTTAGACTTATTTGTGTGTGAACAAATCCCAATAATTGTAATACACACCATAATTTAAATCTTACTTACGTTGAGATATTATCGCTGAACATTTACAACATAATTGTTCCTTTCTAATCGCTGTCACTGGTAAGGATATGGACAGTATAGCCTTCTGTGAACATTGGCCACGTCATCGTTGCTTTCTAGTCTTTGACACTGGTAAAGCACATAGTCATAACAGCTATCTGTGAACATTTTCCACATCTTTGTTCCTTTCTAGTATTTGGGACTGGTAAAGCATATGGTCATAACAGCTATCTGTGGATTTGTTTTGTTTGTTTGATTGGGGTTTAACGTCGTACTTAAGGGTATTTCACTTATATGACGACGGACACAAATGCTAAAAATATTTGAACATTGGCCACATATTTGTTGCTTTCTAGTAGCTGTCACTTGTGAAGATATGGCTGGTATAGCTATCTTGGAACGTTAACCATATAATTGTTCTTTTCTAGTCGCTGTCGTTGGTAAAGTCGCTGCCGGTATAGCCATCGTAGAACATTTACCTCATTCTCGTTTAATTCTTCCAATGTCTATGAACCAGCAGTTGAAACTACAGAATAAAAACAAAAAATAGGCCACCATTGTATGATAAGCCACATTTAAAATCCCCTTTTGTAAAACATATTCATTAATTCTTAGCTTCAATCAAATTTATTTACGTTTAAAACGGATTGAGTTCCCATACAGCGTTTCAAATAAAAAATCCAAGCTTGCCTTACAACACAGATATGTTGGTGGTTACAATTTTAACTGTGATCGGGATGAATATTAAATAATCCAATCACTGAGACACTATATCGCCGAGTTGTTATTACACTTCCTTTTTAAGCTGTCCGTTCGATTTCTAAATGTCCCTATTATTTGTTTGATGATAGGCCTGATACTAAGTTGTGTATTTTGATTGTTATGTTACAATAACATGTATTTATTTAGATGTATTTTTGTCTGAACAAATCCCATTGTTAATTGTACTATACACTTTATTTTAAATCTTACTTTCGTTCACATTTTATCTCTGAACATTTACAACATAATCGTTCCTTTCTAGTCGCTGTCATTTGTACTGAAATGGTCAATATAACCATCTCAAAACATTTCCTCTTTGCCAAAACAGATTGATAAATTCCAAGCTTCAATCAAAGGTAGAACAATGCAGTTATGATGGTTGTTGCGATTTTAATTGTGACCGTTACTAATAATAACTAACCAAATCACTGAAACTCTATAATACCATTATTAAAATGTCAGCGTCTTAACTGAGTTTAGCGTTTGTGGGAGAAACATAACTCATCAACAATGACGGGGATCGATATAGTTTCCAATATCGGTCTGCAAAACTTGCTGACAAAGAATAACTCCTGTCGATGAATCTATTTGCCTAATAATAGTCCTGTATTTCATAATCAGAACCTACCTTACGTTTACTGTATAACACTATTTAAGCCATATGCTGTATAGCTGGACAGATTGGGGACAGGATTGTGAAATCGTTATTCAAGTATCCCTTTGAAAAAGAAAGCTGTCCAGGATGTCCGACATGTCTGTGTCAAAACTGTCTACTCTTAGCTACGATTGCGGCAAGAAATGTCAAGTCCAAAGACTCGTCTGGGAAAAGGTTAATTTCAACGCGACGGTGCTTGTCCAGTGTGGAACCTCGTGGAGGGAGTCACTGCCGTGTTGCTGTGCCTTCGTGGGAGCTGATCTGTAATTTCAGTGCTAGTGTTTCACCTAATCAATAATCTTTAGCCAACAAATACAACCGGTTTAAGCACACCAGGAGAATTTCCCCCGGTAAGGGCCGGAATAATTTTTTTCTAAATGGTATTTGTCGAATAGAATAGCAAGCAACTACACGAGACAGTCGACAAATAGTTGACTGGGAATTACACAATTTTTGCCACACGATAAAAGCGAGGCTGAAATACGTTAAGCGCATAAGTCAAGAGCACAGAGAAGTCTTTGGGGGATCCGACCACTCACGCTCGCTGGATAAATATGTCTTATAGACGTCTCACCGTAAACAAGGCTACAATAGCCATCACATTGGCTCGACATGTTAGTCTTAAACAGAACACCTAAATCCTTAAAACAGACAGTAAATATATCAGCAAGCTTGTTTAGTCCAGCGGAGACGTACCTAGTTTGTCAGCCTTAACGGTCTGTGGTGAGTTGAAATCTTTGAATCTCGCCAGTCTCGCTTATTACACTTCCGTTTTAAGCTAACCGTTCGCTTTCTAAATTTCCTTATGAGTTGTTTGATGATAGGCCTGATGCAAAGTTGAATATTTTCGTTGTTATGTTACAATAACATGTGTTTATTCAGACCTATTTTTGTGTGAACAAATCCCATTGTTAATTATACTTTACCCTTTATTCTAAATCTTACTTTCGTTCACATTTTAGCTTTGAACATTTACAACATAATCATTCCTTTCGAGTCGATGTCGCTGGTAGAGATATATCCAGTATAGCCATCTCAGAACTTTTACCACAGCCTCGTGTTTTTCTTCCAATGTCTATAAAAAGCAGCTGATATTACAAAAAATAGACCACTGTAATAGTATATTATAAACCACATTGCCATCCCTTTTGGTCAGTAAAACAGATTGATTAATTCTAAGCTTCAATCAAATTTATTAACGTTTTAAGCACATTGCCTTCCCATACAGCATATCAGATTTAAAATCTAAACTGGCCTTACAACACAGATATATTGGTGGTTATAATTTTAACTGTAACCGTGAGGAATAATAAATAACCAAATCACTGAGACACTGTAACACCGTTATTAACCCGTCAGCGTCTTGGCTGAGTTTAGTGTTTGTGGGACAAACAGAACTCATCAACAATGACGGGGATCGATATAGTTTCCAATACCGGTGTGCAAAACTTGCTTTCAAAGAATAACTCATGCAGATGAATCTATTAGCCTGATAAAAGTTTTGTGTTCGACATTTAGATCCTACCTTACTTTTAATGTATAACAGTATTAAAGCCATTTGCTGTATAGCTGGACAGATTGGGAGAAAGAGTTGTGAAATCATTATTCGAGCTGTCAAGGAAGTCCGAGATTTCCGTGTCAGGACTGTCTACTCTTAGTTACGATTGCGGCTAGAAATGTCAAGCCCAAAGACTCGTTTGGGAAAAGGTTAATTTGAACGCGACGGTGCTTGTCCAATGTGGAACCACATGGGGGTAGTGACTGCCGTGTTCCTGTGCCTTCGTGGGAGTTGATTTGTAATTTCAGTGCTAGTGTTTCACCCAATCAATAATCTCTAGCCAACAAAAACACCAGGTTTAAGCAAACCAGCAGAATCTCACTCTGTGAGACATGCAATATTTTTTTCTAAAAGGTATTTGTCAAAAAGAATACATGGCAATTTCACGAGACCGTCTACAAATATTTAACTGGGAATTACACAATTTTTGCCACACGATAAAACCGAGACTGAAATACGTTAAGCGCATAAGTCAAGAGCAAAGAGAAGTCTTTGGGGGATCCGACCACTTACGCTCGCTGGATAAATATGTCTTATAGACGTCAGTCATTGTAAACAAGGCTACAATAGCCATCGCATTGGCTCGACATGTTAGTCTCAAACATAGCATCTAAATCCTTCAAACAGACAGTGAGCTTGTTTTAGTCCAGCGGAAACGTACCTAGTTTGTCAGCCTAAACTGTCTGTCAGGAGTTGAAATCTTTCAATCCCGCCTGCCTTGTTCATTACACTTCCGTTTTAAGCTAACCGTTTGCTTTCTAAATGTCCTGATGAGTTGTTTAATGATAGACCTGATACTAAGTGGTTTATTTTCGATTGTTATGGTACAATAACATGTTTGTATTTAGATTTTTTTTTTGTGTGAACAAATCCCACTGTTAATTGTACTATACACTTTATTTTAAATCTCCATTCCGTTCACATTTTATCTCTAAATATTTACCACATCATCGTTCCTTTCTACTGGCTGTCACTTATAAGGATATTGCCAGTATAGCTATCTCAAAACATTTACCCAATCCTTGTACTTTTCTAGTCGCTGGTAAAGATATATCCAGTATAGCCATCTCATAACTTTTACCTCATCCTCGTGTTTTTCTTCCAATGTCAGCTGATATTACAAAAAATAGACCACTGTAATAGTATATTATAAACCACATTGCCATCCCTTTTGGTAAAACAGATTGATTAATTCTAAGCTTCAATCAAATTTATTAACGTTTTGAGCACATTGCCTTCCCATACAGCATATCTAAACTGGCCTTACAACACAGATATATTGGTGGTTATAATTTTAACCGTAACCGTGAGGAATAATAAATAACCAAATCACTGAGACACTGTAACACCGTTATTAACCTGTCAGCGTCTTGGCTGAGTTTAGTGTTTGTGGGTCAAACACAACTCATCAACAATGACGGGGATCGATATAGTTTCTAATACTGGTGTACAAAACTTGCTTTCAAAGAATAACTCATGCAGATGAATCTATTAGCCTGATAAAAGTTTTGTGTTCGACATTTAGACCCTACCTTACGTTTAATGTATTACATTATTAAAGCCATTTGCTGTATAGCTGTACAGATTTGGGGGGGGGG
>JARFOD010001946.1:0-11806 GCA_031763545.1 Mopalia muscosa | reverse complement strand
TGAAAGGTCTTGGGTTACCATGGTCACCTCATGAGCACCCCAAGAGGGCGTATGTTGGGTTTACTAAAACTCTTGTTCATTCTGTACATATGGTCTATTGTCCATTTATTGTAAGTTTGTGTCATTTTAAAAGTGAGTACTAGCAATAAATGCCTTAGTCAGAAAGTTGTGGGTTCGATTCTCAGAGGCTCTCAGCTGGACATTAGTATACATTTAAACGCACTACCCCATACACTTCCCAATGGTCATGCAATAGATCTGTTCACCTTTCAGTGACAGTATTGTGGTGATTACCAGCAAGTAGTGTGGCTAGTTCTGAATACACCTGATAATACCTTTAATCAATACATGTATGTCCACTCTTGGGTAGCCATGTGTATGAATTTTATTGTATAATTTATATGTCAGTTCCTATCCTGTCTGTGGAGCCGTCAGAGGGTGAAGTTGTGACCTACCATGGTAGAGGTGTAGTGTTGAGTTGTGAGGCTGTCTCCTACAGTCCATGTGATCAGGTCACTTTGACATGGACAGCACCTGATGGTCAGAATGTCCTTCAGACAGATACCACTCTAAGGTTTGTCTTACATCATGTCTGTGAAACATGGTATGTATTATGTTTACCAATCCATTTTGATGGTCTGCAGATGGTTCCGAGGGGTTTCATGTTGCCCAGGTTCTCTCAGAGCTGAGGGTTGTTTTGTTCAACAATTGGGCTGGCAGGCCATCATTTTAGTGAAATAACTTTAGCTACTGTGTTAAGACGGAATCAAACAATCAAAAACTTTATGGTCTTGGCTGGTTTCACAAACCATATACACATAGTTAAGACATTTACATTACACAAGCTACTGAAAGCTCTTAAAAATCAGCCAGATATTTTTTTAAGCAACATAGGTTAAATCTATCTCCCTTTTGTATACATGCAGGACAGTTTGTTTGAAGAGTAGCAATGCTGTTTTTGCTTAGCAATGGTGGAAAATCTACTTTCCAACATAATGAAAACACTTCACATCTTGTTGTGCCAGTGTCAATTATTGTTGGAATACAAATACCGCCATCATATAAGTGAAAAACCCTAAAGCACGGCTTAAAAACACCAATCAATCTGTACAACATGTTCATTTAAGTTCATAAGTATATGTGTATATAAAGTCATTTTCTGAAGATGCACATCAAACTTTACATACGTTGTATAGTTTTCAAATGAAAGTTACGTTTATGCAAATCAAAACGCTGGGCATATTTATTAATTTCATCGTTTACAGAAGACATGTTCAGAAGACATCTAGGAGCAGTTTGAGTTTAATAGTCCGAGAGATTGAGACTGCGGATTCTGGGGCATGGTTATGTACTGGTGCCACCCAGAATACACAGGTCTCAACAGTTGTCAACTTGTCTCTCAGACGTGAGTGTTTCCGTTATACAGATGTACCTTGAAATTATATGATATACAAGACACTTTATGCATGGTTTCTTAATTTTGTGAAAAAGATTGATCTCACATTCAACAATTCTTCAAATCACTAGCTTTAATTATGTTTTAATGAAAATCTGTATTTTTATTTTTATTTTTTAATCTTGTTCACAAATAGAACCAACCTGTGTTTTTTTTATCATTGTATTTAAATAATTATTTGATTTCATTATGTTTAAATGTTATAAATTCTTATTGGTTTGCCTAAAATGCATTTGTTTATGATTGACCAGAACCATTTGTTGTAGAAACTGGCCTATTTTGTATTTTTATGTAGAGGATATCATGATGATTGGAAAAGAGTCCATATCCGTGCAGCCAGGACTTGATGCCATGTTAGAGTGCAAAGTAACTGGAAGTCTTCTACCTGTAGTCAGCTGGATTAAAGATGGCACACCTATACGAGCAGGTAGTGTTATGTACTGCACATACTCAATTAGGCTACCATTAAGGAAATATCAGATACAGTATCTAGTATCCAATATTTTAAAACGAGAGTCCTGTCACTTTGTGGTGCGTTATGACAGCCAGATTGAGGGTTGTCATTGGACGGCAAAATAGGCAGAATGTTAATATCATACCTCTACAAATTATAAAAGTCAAAGCTGGAGAAAGATGCTGTTTATAAAACTTTCATAGAATTTTCTTTAACTTTGTAACATGCAATATTTACTATTCCACTTACATGTATGTTATAAATGGCAGCTTGACCAAGATATCATTTTACAAGGGCACATGAGATTTAGAGATACCACAGTGAGTTTTGAAATAGCATTATGTAAATAACGAATCTTTTGATTATTACTCTGGTAAGTGTCTCTGCTTAACAATCCCACGTAGCCTTCACAAATTCCAGTCTGTCTGTATACCTTCAGGTACAAGAGTCCCATGATGTGAGGACAATCCATCGTCATATAAGTGAAATGCTTATGGCTATGGCATTAAACCTCAATCAAACAAACAAATCTAGTGACTGGGGACATGATGCTGATAATATATGAGAACAGGATGTACAAATCTGAGCACCAAGGCAAAAGTATTTAGTCAGGACATCACAACAGAAATTGCTACTATTAAATTTTGAATAGCTTTAATGCTACTATACCAGCGCGACTAATTCAGAATTCATCCATTTTGTTATAACAGGAGATCGTTATTTACCAAGAATAAATGGTCTCCAGGTCTCAAATGTGAGTAAAGAAGATGAAGGGAATTACACCTGTCAGGCTTATATACCCCAGACAGGACGATACGACACACTACAGATACAACTACTGGTATTAGGTCAGTCTTTAGTCATCAATTGTGCTTATGTTCTCAATTTGTGACGGGGGGAGGGGGGGGGGGGGGGGGGGGTCGAGGGATGGGTCTCTTCAAATAATGTTTTTCAATTGAATATCTTACATTCAAATCAAGTGATAACACATTTTTTTATCTTACATTCAGCCGTCAACTTGTCTTTCAGTGGTAGTTTGAATCTGCTAGTTCATAAAAGACCACACATTTAAAGCTATGGTATAAACCACAGGAATGATGCAGTACAGGTTTATATTGCCATTTAAAACTGGTATGCTTGCTATTTCAAAACAAAATGTTCTGGGTTTTCATCATAGCAAATTTGTTTGGCTCGGGTGAACTGAAATAATATGGTATGCTACAAATTATGCCGTTGAATGATTTCTTTCGATGTTGTGTGAGGCAAATATAGCAATGTCTCATATGAGATATGATATTTAATTTGAAACTATCTCCCCTTGCCCTGTTCACAAAGCTTGATGTCATAATCTGTGAAATTGGTGGACTAGAGAATATGAAATCTGTTATGTGATGTAAAATCATAATGATTGAACATCAAAATGTCCCTCAAATATTTAAAAAATTGTACACATGCTTTTTGACAAGGAAACTGATGCTAACCCTTTATCATATTGTGGGTGATTAATGTTAAACTGTATGTACCTCGGCAGGCACCTACAACAATCATTTAAATTTGTCAGCTCTCTACTGGCGTGAATATTTTTCTTGCTCATCTCTCTTTGCACCTAATAAGACACAAATCACTGTCTATCACCGCTATCTGTTCAACACCCTTCCGGGTCAACCTCAATTTTTTTCACATTTAAACTAAAAGTACAATTAATACAATTTTAATATCATGATAAATAGGACAATTAATTGTGACTAATATTTACTAACAGATTGCAGCGATATTAATATCTGTTTACAGCACCCCCTGTGGTATCCATTGAGCTGTCTAATGATAGAGTGGGTAGTTTCTCCGCTCTGATCTGTACAGGGAAGGGGGTTCCACCTCCTGAACTGTCCTGGTACAAAGATGCACAATCTATTTCTGAAGACAATCAGGTTTGTCACTATTTTAGTACACAATAAAACTCTCTTATATCGATATAGAATTAATTCTATGGAAATATCAATGAAATAACAAAACGTTGATGGGATCTGGACTCAAAGTCTTGAAAGTTTTATTTACTGTGTGCATGTGCTCTATATGCGTGAGTTTTGCTGTGATAGTACCCATCCTAATGTGATTATTGATAAAAAGATAGCAATTGTGGTATTAAACGTTTTAACATGACTTGCCAGAATGCCCATTTGAAGCTGGAAGGACTTGTAGAAGAGACCCAGTCCTCGAAATCTCTCATATTCATACCTTTGGAAGAGGAAGATGGTGGTAACTATACATGGATTGGTCACAGTGAAGGAGGACAATCACAAACAGCCTTTTCCCTGGAACCTTTAAGTGAGTACAAACATTTCGGCCACTATAACCCAACTGTTCATTAACATTAGTGGTTTAATCAGCAGTGCCGTTGTAAATGGCACAAACTTGGTGTGCTTTACATTCATTATTAACCTTTCTGGCTTTAAAACCTTCGTTCCAAGTAGGCACTGTTAGCCATATGATAACTACATGTATATTACACTACAGGCTTTTAATATCTCACTCTGGAATATACATATAAGTGAATTATCCCGTCAAAATTTCTTAGGAGCCTCAAAGGCAGGGGGGGACCATTTTCTGTATGACAAAGTGAAAGAAGCTTTATGTGGACCAGTGGTTAGTTGAAAGTGTTCTCTATGAGCTTCTTGAGAATATTTGCTCGTTGATTGCTCTTGATGCCCCCAGCACTTTCAAGATCTTGGTTGTAGTGTCAAGCGTCCTGGGTTTCTGTGATTTGTGGACATTTTACTTATGAAGATTTGTTAGATAATTTCTTCTGTCAGTGGAGATTTAATTTATATCAATAGCTTTGGCAGTGGTTAAAGCCTGTGTCGTCACCAGTTAACTTGTTTAAGAAACATTAAGAAGTTGGTTATAACACTAAACATTATTCTGTTTGATATCAAAGCACTGATATTTAACAGAAGTTTTCATCCAATCAAAAGTCTTCTGTTGGACATCATCAGTTTGTCTTATCAACCATCATTAACAATTAGGTTTTTGTTGAAGCTTAAAGGGGACACCCAGACTTCTTTTCAACCCCTTATTCTCTATAATACACCAGCTCACCCTGTGACTGGGTCCTAAATTAGATCTAATCACTAAGGTTTGATGTCAGGTGTGATATTGAAACCGTCATCAATTGGTAGCCCATGTTTGTATTTTCAGGTCGCCCAGGTTTGCCTGGTAAAGTCAATGTCATTGAAGTTTCTAGGTTGTCGGTAACTCTGGCAATTCATCCACCAGATGGGGAGAAGAAGTCTCCAATACTGGATTATCATATTGCCTATATCTCTATGACTAGCTTTGAACAGTCCAGAAAAACCGTACAAGCTAAAGGTGGTAAGTGTATAAAACCATATATACTGTACATTGCATATTTCAGTAATATAATCAAGTTTATCGAGATACTGCAGGGTCACATAAGGGCACCCTGGATATTATTTAGATGTTTCTTTGTGAAGTTTCCTCTGCGTTTTCCACTGTGTTAAGTAATCTAGAGTAAGATGTTGGTTTATAACCATCATATGAGTTAGATAGCCTTAAGTACAATGTTAACAATAAACAAGCCGTATCTATATTAGTGTTTAAACAACAGTTTATCGTATCTGAAATCATGGCTTTAAATCCCCAATCAAACAAACACATCCTCTTAAGGTTGACATACTGTACAGAAATGTCAGGACCAAGTAGGTCTCTATATGCTTATATTAAACTTTATATATTATTAGAATTATTGAAGAGTTTAATTTTATAGACACAACCATTTTCATATTTTCAAAGTGATAAAAATCAAACTTTTGTTGATCATAATTTGATTTATTTCTTGTTTCAGATGAAAAAGTCTTTGTGACATTAGATGGTTTAGCACCTCAAACTACCTATCTTGTGAGGATTTATGCCAGAAATATTGTTGATTTTGGCTCGTTTAAAGAAATATATATCACAACTTCTGAATAAAGCAAAACTTGAAGAAAACAAATGACATCATCTCATCTTATTGTCTCATCACCATGGTTTAGCGAGTCAGCCTGTCACCCTCAGGTGTATGAGGGAGTTCCATGATGTGGCGCTGGCAATCCCAGGGTATTTTCTATAAGGTTCACCTTCGGTTTTGAACCATATTTATTTAAGAAACATTGTGAAATGCACAATCCTTTGCCATAAGTGAAATACCCTTGAGAATGATTTAAAACCCCAATTACACAAACCTTGTTGTCTGATGTGCCATTTTTTAAACAATATTTTTTAAGTGAATTTCATGCTAGCACATTCTGTATAACTTATGCAAATTATCTATCAGTACATGTATGTTACTATTTGTTAGTCACATTTTATTTTCACATGACTTTCTTTTTGGTTTGTCACTTTCTTTTGCCCTGAAGCACCCAGAGCGAAGGAGTTAGAATATACGTCAGTGCTGCAATCATTTGTCTATGTATCGGAAGCAATGCTGTCCTCAACTGCCCTGTATTGTGCAGTCACAACATCAATACTTACAATAAACTTTAAAACTCCACAAATGCAATGATATAAAATTCAAAATCTTTGGTTGGAATTAATTAAGCTCTTTAAAATACGGTATTTTAAAATATCTGTAAGCCTAAAATCTAAGACTCTTTTTGCTCTTGCTTTCGTTTTATTTTTAAACCACATCAATTAAAATTGTTCAATCAGAAAAAGAAATGATGAATCCCCAATCAAACAAACATTATCTGCAATACACTACTTTCTTCAATTAAAATTTATGTAATTTATTATTTCTCTCTCTTAAAACCTATACAATCTGAAGCAGAGAACTGCCAATATAAATATTTTATTGCCCATAAGACAAGGGACATGTCAGCAGACATCACAAGCTGCAGAGACCGTTATTTGTGTAGTCTCTTTTGGAAATACTAAATTACAAGTGAAGGAGGAAACTATAAATGTTTAATTGTTCACCAAACGTATGGTAATCAGTTATACAGTTTTTGATACAGCGCGAGCTACAGAAACTGCAACACTCTGTTGAATATGTGGAGAGAGATAATACAGATGATATTATTGATTGTTGAAAAGTGTTGTAAGTGGCTTGTGTCATGTGTAATTCTCAAACCATTAAATTTCAATCCAGACCCGTAATCTAGTCAATTTTAATACAAATGTTGAGAATAATCCGAGTCTGCTATCTAAACAAACAAAAAGCTCAAGACGACCACTCCATTCTGTCTGAACAATTCTTCTGAGGAAAAAAATAATGTAATTCATGTTTCACATAAAACAATAAAATCACCAAGTCCTAAGATGACTAGTTTGAAAGAGTTGTTTTCTTGTAATGTTATTTTCATTCCTATTTACAGATTTATGGCACAAAGTAGCCTCTACACGTCCAATAAATCTATGGTTACAGATTTAAGTTTTGTCCAGTATTTTACCAGTCCAATCATTTTAGGGAACATGTTATGAATTTTTTTTTAAATGTCGAGTTGTCTCTCTGGCACCCAATAAAGATTTAGAAAATTGTATGTGCAACATATCAATGAAGTCAGCATGGTTTGAAACGTCATGCCGTTTCATCATTGTTCATAAAGTGTTACTTGAAAACAAGGCGCTTCACAAATGTGTATGCAGCGTTTTACATTGATGTTTTGGGTTTGTTGTTTGTTCGATGTTAAACCTTGTAGTCCGGGTAGTTCATTTACTTGACGACGGATTGTCAGTTTCACACTGTTCCTTGCTTAAATAAAGTGACAGCCAGCAGGAAACCTCGTGATACTTGGTCGTGGCCATATAAGTTGCCAAATTTTGGAGTTGTGCTTGTGATAGGGATCGCATCACCTTCTAGAGATGTTTGAGGAGAGGTGGTTATGTTTATAAGAATAGGGCTGAGTCACGACGTCGAGTTGAGAAATATTATTTAATTAGGTTTTATGCTAGCATTGTACTGTTTATTAACCAGCAAGTTTAATATTCTTGATAAATGATAAGTGATTAATATGGTTAACTATGAGTTTTAATGTCATTTTTATGGAGCTATTACCCCATTCTGTAATCGTCAGCTAAATGCGCCGATCTATATCTAAACAAATCCCGCAGAAAGCCTATTTATTGTTAGGTTTTTGTAATTGAATTGTATATTATTGTAAGTCTGAACCAGAGTATCGTATCTAAACGGTCAAATGTCTTAATTAAGGCTGTTTTAGCGTTTAAAAAAATAAATGATATCAATACGCATAGTGAGTCGTGAGGGTTATTATCGCCTGTCGAGTTTGCTAGCTTAGTTCTCCTGTTCAAAGCCAACCCAGTGATCGTGTTGAAGACACTCTCATTGAGATCCTAACTGCTGACTTGTACTACTTTTCCACTGAAAGCAGACGGTCTATTAGCTATTGGTAATAACATAGCTGAACACAAATGAACGGCAACATAATTTGTATATCAATGAAAGAGGGTACAATAGTGAGTCGGACATGTTTCTGATATTCTTGTCGATGAGTTTTCTGCCGAATGTGGGCCTTAACATAGCACAATGAATATGGCTAATTCCTCCGTCTTAGCCTATCTAAACCCATGGTGAAAGTTGAAAATCGATAGGCTGCTATGGCCGGCCGCTCAAAACATATATCCGATTTTTCTCGGATTTTTTTTGGATGGAAAAATCACAATAATTAAACTCCTTTCTTTTCTGACGTTTAAATAAAGTTTTATTTGAATTTCTCGCCAAAGTTGACACGTATAAGTTATCTCCCTTTGCAAAAATAAGATTGAAAACTGTCAAAAAAGAAATATTGTAAGTAAGTAAAATACTAATCAATGATTTCATTGTATCTAGAAAAAATCAGAGAAAAATCAGAAATAGTTTTTTTGAGGCCGGCCATAGCGGCCTATCGATTTCCAACTTTCACCATTGGTTTAGATAGGCTAAGACGGAGGAATTAACCCTATACATTGTGCTATATCAGGACTAGATACGAATAGATATCTTAAAATCTATGCAGTCAGTCCGCTTCAGGAACGTCTATTTACCATAACTTAGGTGACCTGTGACAAATATACCTGGATCTTGAGTATAAAGACATGTTACACAAAGTGCTTGTGAAGGTTACGTGTTAGATGCCCATTCAGTTAAAGAATTTACACCAACCACCTCTTTACTAATACAAACGCATGGAAGTGTCTGTCCCAGTTATTGACATTTACCCTATATACATTACCTGACCGCGTGGATTGATTTTTAGTATCTCTTCACTCTTGTGCTCTTTTTTCTCGAAAGAAATAATCTTTTCGTTGTACTTAAGATTCTTTTCTTTTAAAACCAGCAGTGCTCTCCAGCACGGCGCGCTTCCAGAACCCCAGTACAAAAACATGTCGTTTGCCATATTAAACTTTGATGTTTGCCGGCCTCTACGTCTTCCGATTCGGTGAATGACCTGAAAATGGTCTATATAGCTATAGAGTCTGGACTGACATGGACGAAACCATAGTCAAATTTCGCTGTGTCATGAGGGGAGACAGGATGTAATTTGCGTTCTACACAAGTCATATTAATATTTAATTTAAAGGCCGAATTGATTAATTACGTATAGGCGTATAAATTTTCATATATCGAAATATCAAACGTATAAGTCTAGTTTAACAATTTAGTTTATCGGTTTACCAAATAAAATTAACACCCATGTTAGTGGAATTGATTCACCACAGTTTGCAGCGGAATATCCGGATAACAAGTAGGCTAAATGTATCATTGACTCGGTCTTATAATATCACTCTATTCCTTTTTATGACATAAGAAATATGCCACTGTTGTTTGTGTTAACTGAAATGTAACAAATTATGTTTTAGTTGTATGTTGACTTTTACATGCATAAAATACATTAAATGCAAATAAGTTTGGAACCATGTATTTCTTTTAAGATATAACGACCTATCGGCTATACAATTAAAACATTTTGTACAACACTGTTTTAAAATGTTTTAGCAATAACTAACGTTTTCAATACAAAAAGAACTGATTTCTGTTAGAGAAAGTTACACTGGGCAAGTTCAGTTTCTATATCTAAAAGAATGGCTTCAATAGAATTTTTGTAATTAGATTGTGATTCTGTATGAAAAAGACTGCTGTACTAAATAAATGTATATAATACAGGCTGCACTTTAATTCCTAATTCCTTCTCGTATGTTCGTCAGAATGATATTTCACGAAAAATCAATATGCTGATTAAGCATTAAAATGACAGAGCAGTTTTTATGAGGTTACCTCGAACTTGGCCTATTTAAGTAATTTCATAGTGTTTATTGATTATCAAGTGTTTCAGTCTCAAGTGACTGGTTGCCGACAAAACTGCTGAGTAATGCGGATTTGTGGTTGGCTATATGTCAGTCAAGGCTATACAAGGTTGACGAAAATGTCGAAGTCCTTTATTTATTTATTTGTCTTTCTTTTAACTCAACATACGACTGAGATCGCTATCATGTCTGAACAACCTCAACTATTTCTGTACCGTAAATAACAACTGTAACGGTACGGAAAGTGTCGAAGGATGTTTCAACACGCTATATCTCGTTATTAATATCGATACGAAGTATCCAAGCAACTCGTTATTTATCTGTTGATTGTAAGCCGTTACGAATTTAACTAGATACATATTCACACCTTTTCGTTATTATATGAGTTAGAAAGTCGTAATAACAAGTTAATTAGCTAGATCTTTATTCCGAATTGATAAGTCCTATAATTGCGCGTATGTATCCGATGTTAAGAATAGGCCTACTCTCCCAAATATTGCTCCATCATTACACAAATCTGGGAATATTATATTCTTAATCATTAGTAATATATATTTATATATTAGTCCTAGCACAAATGTACCGCTGCCGTGAAAGCTAGTCACTCTGCATATGCGTTATCTGGATAATGCAGAAAGTTGCGCAGGGGGTGGGGGTTTATAAGAATCATTTACTAAATATTTTATATATATATATTTACAGTGTAAAATATGTGTCTCAATGATTAGGTGTATGAGCCGGTGGATATGATTAAAGGGATTATCTCGCCCTAACGGATTTCAAACCAACGAACAGATCAATAAATGGGGTGCGTATATCGACACGTGTACTGTATTTCAATGGAGGGTGTTCCGTTCAACTATTCGTGGGTATAAACGTGTGCATTAAACAGAGGAAAAAAACTACATTTAAGGACTTAATTATACTGAAATTTATTAACAAAGATGTGAATAAATTGGATGGTGAGATCACTAAGGTGTTAAGATGCTTGAAATAAGATGTTTGAAGTAAGATGTTTTATATATTCAAATCACAGCTTACCGAATACATCGTTTGTATAGGCTTAATCGGAGAATGAAGGAAAAGTTTTGTTTGCAACCCAAATTTGAAAATTATGCATAACTAACTTCACAATTCTGGGTTAGGATTTGAAGATGGAACTATTAATTTGTCTCACACGGACTGATGAGATTTTGTACACTGAAAATCGTAAATGGGTAAATATACTCAGATAGATGAGTAAACCGCCCGTCACACTGGTAACACACTTAGGAGTAATAATAAACAAATAAATGGGTACATTTACACATTGTAATGAGTAAAGTCACTCTCTAGTGAGTAAAGCTACACTCGAAAATGAGTAAAAATACTCATGTAGTGTGTACATTTACACAATAAAAGTGGTATTATTACACATCTAGCTGTGTAAACGTACTCACTACAGTGTGTCCAAACACACATTTATTTGGGTATAACTACACTGTAAGTATGTAATATTACACATCTTTAAGCTAAAAATAAACCGCCATTGTGTAATATTACTCCAAAGTGGGTTACTGGTGTGACGGGCACTTTACTCATATAAATGAGTATAGTTACAC
>JARFOD010001935.1:0-11808 GCA_031763545.1 Mopalia muscosa | reverse complement strand
TACAGAACATCACAAACAAATCTGCTTCCCGTTATCCTTTAGCTCTGCGAACACCAGGGCAACAGAAAACAACCTCTTTTCTCGCCTCTAACAATGGACTGAGGAAGCCGAGGGAGTATTCTGCAGGGCCATGGCCCACCCGCTCCCTCATGGGGCAACTTTGATTGGAGTTTAACATCCCACTTTATGTTATTTCACTCACAAGAAGGAGTGCCAGCCCAATGGGTGACAGAAAACAACCCTTGGTACCACTGGCAGCATCAATAGACAATATGGGACAAATACAGGACAAATAGGGGACAACCACAGGACACAAAACAAACACATCAAAAACAGATCACCTTCCTGTCCCCCTTTAGCTTTGACAGCACCCGGGCAACAGGAACATCCACTTGCCATTTTGGCAAAATACTGAAAAATTATTATTACATACTCTACAATTGTATGTCATATATTGGCTAATTCTTGTTGTGCAATACAACTTCACACAAACTCTGGCTGTTTGGTAACATTAAAGCAAACACTTCATGAGGATAATTGATTTCAGTGAATTCTCCAGTGACAAATGTTTTCCTGTTAATGCAATACAGTGTTGTGAATGAGCACCTGTCTGTTTGGAGCCTGAATACATACAATATGTGTTCAGAAAACCATAATTCAGAGAGACAGAGACTGAGATGTTATCTAGTGGTACAGTATATCTCATGCGTTCACATCTTACACATCTTGTGAGATCTGAATACATACAATATGTGTTCAGAAAACCATAGTTCAGAGAGACAGACTGAGATGTTATCTAGTGGTACAGTATATCTCATACATTCACATCTTACACATCTTGTGAGATCTGAATACATACAATATGTGTTCAGAAAACCATAGTTCAGACAGACAGAGACTGAGATGTTATCTAGTGGTACAGTTTATCTCATACATTCACATCATAACACTTCCTGTGTGGTCCTGTGTTTTCTGATTTAGATTTAACAAAGTATTTAATTAATGGCCCCTTGGAAGTTTAAAATTTGCAAATTAACCTGATATGAACGAGGGAGTAGACAATAGATAAGAAAAAAAAACAAATGTTTGAAAGTGCTTTCAATTTTCTCACAAAATTAACTTCTATCTCAGAAAGTACTAGTTTGAAAGAAAAAATGTTGTATTTTGTCCAAGGACATAAGATTTCTACAAACAAAAAGCAGTAGGTTATCAGTGTGCTGGAGGAAATCATAAGAATCTAAACAAATTTTTTCAAACTGACATTAAGGGAAATCTTTACATAATAGGAGTCTTTGATTCGCTGGAAAGTTTTACTCCTTTGCAAAAGACGAAGAACCGGCAGGACAATCACAGGACCACCAGAGTAAGGAAAAGCTTCTTCCAGCCACTCACAAATCAGTAGCAAAAAACTAAATTGAGCAACTAGAGCCTCAATATAATAGTATTAAAGCTTATATATAGGAGAACTGAAGTACGTGATATGGTGAAAAAATGAGCACTTCCTAAGACATTAAGAAGAGTAAGCTCACAGACACCCAGACACTTTGTAAGATTGGGGTAAACCAGTTAATCAATGCACTTGAGGTAATATCACAGCATACCAGACCAATAGGTGAAGAGACTACCCCTTTGACACGCCTAAAAATACGCAATGACAAGATAGAACAATTTAATAAGACCTCACTGGTCAGGGATCGCCAGAACACCAGAGTAACAGCAAGTTCTAAACAATTAAAAGATGCAATAATAAGACCTCTCTGGTCAAAGAACACCAGAGTAAAAGGAAGTGCTATCCAACCACCTGCAATTCATCCAGTTCAAATCCAACTAAAATATTTTATTGTAAAGTGTATTTTGCACAATCTTACGACAGTATTTGAATCCTTTCAATTCCACCTGCCCTATAGACTGAAATAACCTGTCGCAGCATATAAAACAAAGCAGACCACCTGCTGACATGTACACTTGTATGCTGTGCATTAAACAACTGTAAAATCTGCATATATGATAATAATAAAATCAACAAGTTTAAACAAGTACTGTAAATATTTATTATGAGTCGTTGTTTTTATGTGAAAATCTAGTAATGGAGGTCATATGGTGGGGTGTTACAGGGGTTATTTATTTCATCATTTTTTGGAATTTTGTTAAAGAAGTTTAAGCAATGTTATAGTATATTTACATCGATACAGTTCAGAAAGCTATTCAAATCATTTTGGTATAATAGTGCAGTTTTGTTATTATAGTATATTCAATTATTTTACATTCAGTGCTTAAAAGAAGAAACCATAAAATGTGAACTATGTTCCGTTGACAAATCAGTCTGACTTTGTATTATCATGAGAAGAGGATCTCCCTTATTAACTCTGTACCTGTCCACAAGGCACGTCAATCACAACAAGAAATCAATGTGCATATAAATTACTGGCTTCAATGAAAATTTAACAGGTGTGCTAAAAAATCAATATAAAAGTGAATGGATCTAGGCCATGAAAAACAAGAATAAAATAGACTGGTTTAGTTAAAAACAAAGGCTCTGCAGCACACATGTATGAAACAGCTGACAAATGCATTGTGAGGAAAAGAACATTTTATGATATTGTGTCCTGTTTTGTGTTTTACTTGTTTACAAAACAAGTATGGTTCTACTGTTACTTGGAATCATACAGAAAGGGGTGGATTGATAAAGCCACTATGCCTTTGGGTACATTCATTGATTGATTGATTTGTGTTTAACGCTGTGCTAAACAAAACAGCACATTGCATGTGTGAAATTGATGTAGAAAATGTCCCATGCAATAGATAGCAACAGATATGAGTGGACTTATGCCTGCTGGTGCTATTGACAGATAAATTTTCAAAAGTTCATGTCAATGAAAATGTAGGGCCCATGTATTGCATTATTCTTAATAACAAAAACTGCAGCAAAAACATGAGATCATCGGGTGATTAATCAATTCAAACTGAATTGATTTGTTTGTTTGCTTGTTTGATTGGTGTTTAGCATCGTACTCAAGGGTATTTCACTTATATGACGACGGACATAAATACAGAACATCACAAACAGATCTGCTTCCTGTTACCTGTTAGCTCTGCGAACATCAGGGCAATAGAAAGCAACCTCTTTTCTCGCCTCTTACGATCGCCCGAGGGAGTATTCTGCAGGGCCATGGCCCACCTGCTCCCTCATGCGGACAAACTGAATTGAAAATAAATGCATGCTAAGCTATCTGATTGGTTATTTCAGTAACCCTTCCACTGGGATTGGATCAGAACTCACAACCTCACTGGTAGAGGTGTATCTAGATTAGCATCAACAATACTTACAATGATCAATATCCCCATACATGTATGTAAATTTGTTTTTCTAGAATTATTTTTAAAATTTGGAAAGAGATAGATCTTGGTTTTGATTGTTTGTTTGTTTGAAACACAAAGATCTATAATGGAGATAGAGACTTTCGATTGGAAATTTATGAATATCTTTACAAAGGTATACCTCCAAATTGAATGTCTTGAGCAGCCATATCGAAAGACTGCATATAAAGGCCATCATTATATTGGTTTTCACACCAACAAGAAAGAATTTAAAAAATACTATGCTAAAAAAGATATGATAAGAGAAAATATTGACTTCTGTTTTAAAATTTGGAAAGAGATAGAGCTTGGTTTTGAAGAAATTTTATGAATATTTAAGAAATTTTTCTCCATTTGTAAAAAATATGTCCATAGAACCAATAAATTCCCAACCCACAATGTGTCAAAGACTCGAAAAACAAATGAAGAGAAATGTATTTGTTTGATCTTTCGACAATTAGAGAGTCTGAGATCTTAAGTCTTCCAGCCACCTGCATTTGTAGGGATCAATGTTAAATGTCAGGCATCTGTCTCAAGTAATCCGTAACTCCGGGCTACTGAACAGAGAAACGTACAAAGCGACAATAGCCATGTAAAGCTGCTTAGGCCTGTGTGTAAGACACAGCATGATTAGAAATAAATATTTTCTCTTTCTTTCATCTTAATTGAGTCCTTACATGATGAAATGAGATCTCAGACTATAGTTTTCACTGACAATTAGCACTTGGACTGTGGCAACTTCTTGGAACAGATTTGGAAACACAGGACAAAGAAAGATTACTGTTGTTTCTAATTGTTAAGGGAAGAGACAATGTAATCCATTAAAACATACAGAAACAGTTTTGATTTACTGAAAATCAATGTTCGCCTAATGCTGAGTTATGTCAACATGTCTGTGCCTTGAGGCACTACACTTAATTAGGATTACAGGAAAGTTGGTCAAAAGTTAACAGATATACGTTTGACAATTTAACAGCACCTTCATTATCGTCAATGTCTCCAACCACCCAGTCTTCAAAAATGTTCCACTTGGATATTATTAAATTCAAATTACTCAAAACAGAAACTACTTTAAATCAAATTCAAGTTTATGTACTATGGTATCAAAATTGCAAACTTTTCGGGGACAGTTGCTTTCTTGAACAAGCAAGAAAGAAACTGTGTAAAGCATTTGGCTATACTGAATTGAGGTTAGGTTTAGGCTCCGTCTAAATTCATCTTAGATACAGTCTGGAAGACTGTCGGGGCACCAGGGCACCCTATACTGTTTGTTTGTTTATTTCATTGGGGTTTGACACTCTAATCAAGGGTATTTCATTTATGTGATGAGGGATTGTTCATCTCTTACTTTGCTTTACTTAAATATGCTAGAAAACTAAGAGGAAACCCGAAAAGAACCAGCCCTGCTATTGCTACAGTGACATCGTGCTCACTAGACTCCCTCATTTACCTGAGGTCGACAGAGGGACATCACCCTGTGCATGGTGCATCGCTTAATTGATTGAGGTTAAACATCATACTCAAACAGATAGGCCCCCTGTTCCCTTTTACCTGAGGGCACCAGGGCAACATGAAGCTCCCTTCCAACCCTCAACTGATACAGACCCGTAGGTAAACATTCTACACACCGAACTACCATCACAGACCTATGCACCATATAGGAGAAGTCTCATAACTCAAACAGTTCAACCAGGTTGTGGGAGTTTCAGAAAAAAAAATCTCCCTGGGTAAAACGGCTTGTGTTTTACATAGGTGACTGAGATAGCAAAATGCATGACTGAATGTATTTAGCAAACAATTTAATAATACATACAAACTATATCAGTGAGTGAATTGTCTGTTTCTCTCATATATATTCTTAGGTAAAGACCTGTCCACCTGTAATTTTGGACGGGTAGATTTCTAAAAATGGTTTAAATAACAGGTTGAAATTCTGAATTTTATATGGGAAATATAGGAAAATGGAAACTTTTGACAAGCATTATTCTTCAAAATAAGGATATATGAATTCTTATTTTCTCAAAATAAGTATTTTGTGGCAGGCAGATTTCCAATCCTAGCTAAGACACTGGTCTCAGATGTTGATGGCATGAGCTCAGTTAATAGTACATACATGTAGCCACACTAACTTAATCATACAAAGTGAACCTTCTCTCTGTTGAAAAATTGATGTTGCTCCAGTGTTTAGTGAAGACAGGGAGACTATACTTGGAACATAGTGCCCTTACAAAACAAAATCACAAGAGAAAGCCCTCATAATACACCCTTCAAGATATTACAATATACTACTTCTAAATTTACAACAGAATACAAATAAATATATTTGTTAATTCACAGGAAGGTTATGTCTAAAATTTAAATACTTAAATAGGTCAAGCATGACACACATTAGAAAATTTGTGTAGCTTTTTTAGCATATAGGGATTGGGGTAAAAACAACAGAATGGTACTCACATTCCTCGCGGAATTTTGGCTCGGAATTTGGGGCGATCCTTGAAAACATTCGAATCAGTTCCACGTGCAATGCATGCTGGTCTCGATATAACGGGTCATCCAGGAATGTTTGCAGTTGCATATAAACCCGATCTAACATCTAAACGCAAAGAAAAATCTATCAAGAGGATTCTGACATGCTTTATTAATGAGTTTTTTGTAGTTTATGTCTCAATAATCAGCCATACAGGTAAAGAATCAAACAGTGACCCAATAGTAGTGACAGTAGTAACAGGGACTCAAGAATCACAGGATGTTTCACATGACGCAATAAGGCAAAGATTGGAACTTACAAACATCCTTATTCATATTGCCCATTAGTTCCAGAAGCACCAAGGCAACAGGTGGATCCCACCAATCAGTCATTGATAAAACACATAACAAAACCCCAATAACATTTAAACAGATGTCTATAGACACCAGAACTCATACATTTAACATACGTTTGATTTTATTTTTTATTTATTTATTTAATATATTTAATACATTGATTTTTGTATCCAATGTTATATCAACATGATCAAATCTCAATTACACATTTATTAATTTATTGATTAATTAATTATATATTTGATTTATTTAGTTATTTATCCAATGATAGATCAACAGGATTAAATCACAATTGCCCATTTATTCACTTATTTATTTATCCAATGATAGATCAACAGGATTAAATCCCAACTACACATACATTTGAATTCTAAAACCCATGATTAATCATTTTATCTAAAGAGGAAATACATATCATGTATCATAATCTAAATAGCTAATTAACCCAACCAAAGAGTATTTCACTTATATGATTGTCCACTAAACTATACCCTTTATTACCTTATTACAGTGGACAACTGGGAGGAAACCTTGCAAAAACAAACATAGTGATTGCCGGGGACACACTGTATGACAGGATTGATGAGGAGGAGAAATAAATCCAATAAAGGCATGAAAACAGAGATGCGCAGGGATTTCACAACCAATTCAATTATGATACCTTATAACTTGTAGCAGTTAGGACAGAGAAACAGCCTTTACCACAGGTGGTCCTACATGTTATTTATTTGGACTGTCACAAAATTAGAGTGTCCCAACTTCTAGAAGATATAGGGTATGATAAAATATACATAGTCAAATTCAAGTCAAGTATAAACTAAGATGGCATATATGATATTTTTTATATTTTCATAGATAATTCAACACATTACTTAAAGTATGTGGGTCAATATGCATCAAGTCTTCAACAATAAGGAAGGTAATGTAAGGAAATGACTCCAACTGCAGGTCAGAGACATGAAATGGAAACGCTTTATCAATATTTACCTCCCTTATGGCCACATTCTCTATGATTGTTCCGAAGGCAGGTATTGTAGATACACGTACTGAGCTGTAAACATCAAAGATAATATTAAATTATAGTGAACAAATTACACTTCTTTTATTAGCAAAGGAATAAATTTGTTAGCAACAGGATACAATTGTAACAAATACAACTTGTTATTCTGTCAATGATATGAAAAAAACTTGTGTGTGTGTAAATTTTCTTACACAGAGACTTTTTAATACAATAGAATTTTAACATGCTGTTAATCTAACATGGACTTTTAACAAGATATTGGATTTGTTTGTTTGAGTGGGGTTTAACGTTGTACTCAAAGTGTATTTCACTTATATGATGATGGATTGTCTACTTCACATGGCTCCTTGCCTTATTACGATGGAAAACCAGGAGGAAACCTTGTAAAAACCACCCCATGATTACCGGGGCCATGTGACTCTCTTATGTACCTGATGATCTCCATCCAATGAAGGGTACATCAAAGTAGGATTAGTAAGCGTACTCGCTAAGCACTAGGCCAGGGACGTAGAACTTAGAGATTTTATGAGTCACATTGTCTGAAGTCAAACAGATGCTGTGGGCATGATGACATGCTACATGTAGTCCCAGACCTGCTTACCCTGAATAAAGTTTATATGTAAAAATTAAGTTAAGAGTATTTTCCTATCATACTGTGTATTTTATTCTTTAATATATACAAATTTGAGTATTTACTATTTTATGAGACCATTGTTATTGCCCTCATTGAATTAGAATAGATTTTTGTAATACCTACTTTTTGTGTAGTATTTCAAAATGTATAGCAATCATATATAAATGATATATAAATGATTTACCAACTAAATCCTGACAAACATCACTTCTAACAAACAACGAAAATCAAACATAGATTTATGAGAATCTAATTTCACTACAGGTACTGTCAGGTAGACAAACAAACAAATAACGAGGATGTAGAAATGGTACATAACCGCTGGTGTACTTACATTTCTGGGTCATTGGCTAATGTGACTAGAGCTGGAATAACACGTGTAGATAATTCAGACTCATTCAAACCACGGATTAGTAGCTGGAGGAAAAAAAAAAAAAACACACACAACCACAAATTATAAATTTCACGTAGCTAAATTAACATTGTTCTTTAATTCAGGCATTTTGTTTAATCCAAGCATTACATAAATAATTTAGTCAAACTACCAACTAAAAGAGGAGAGAAGCTTTCTAAGTCCACTCATGAATTCAGTAAATCTTGAAACAGTTTGTAGATGACATAACAAGGTATTTTTATGGATATACAACTTCTGGTTTATTGACGAGCAACGTTTCGCAACAGATTCTAGCACCGTTTTCAAGCTAACAACTATAATACATGGATAATGTCTATATATACAAACAAGGGCACTACAGGTGTAAAAACAAAAATTGATTGGGTTGAGAGGAATGAGCCATGCACAGAGTGTGGTAACTTTGATTTTGTTTGTTTGTTTCTGACCAAATAGACATTAGTGCACCACAGGTGTACTAGACAGTAATAAATGGCTTCATATGATAAATATACAGTTGAGCTGCAGTTAAGTATACAAGTTGAGATACAGTGTAATAAATACATGATTATTATAATACAGGTAGAATAAACTTTTAACCAAGAATAAACATAAGCAGACATGGTGACTATACAGGTGTGTAGATAGATACTATTGAAGCTAGGTCTGATAACAATGGATAGGCCAGGTAATTATATATGTGGGAGTGGGGGGGGGGGGGGGTGGCAGGGGGGCTGGGTTAACGAGAGACAGATTAAATGAGATCGTCATAAGCAGAGAAGGCATGTAGAAACCCACGTCTCTGTTCATTTCTGGTTTTGACCTACGCATTTTGGATGGATTCCATGAGTTTCCTTGTTTTCAGATTAGGAAAATTTACATTAATAGTTTTCCCAGTCAATGACATGTGTAGGGTTGGACTGTAGATGTTCTGATAAAGCTGACTTAAAGTCTGACTGTTCTGTTGAGCTTCTATGTTCTTTTATCCTTTTGTTAAGAGGGGGGCATGTTTCTCCGATGTAATGTTTGTGGCACAACCACAAGATTTTGTACACACAGTTTTTGGGTTGGGACGGTACTGAAGAAGGGCATTTACCAGAGGCCTTATACAATTTTTTTTACAGTTTTGTTACTTGTTTTTTAGCAGTCTTTTCATCTTGTAGCTGATGTCACCAATGAACAGAAAGGGTGATTAGAACAGGTGGGGGGGTCCTTTACGTGAGGCTGGCTACTGGTTGGGTTCGATGATTTTGATAAGGCTTTGTCAAAAACTTGATTAGAGTATCGGTTTTGAAGGGTGAAAACGTATTTTAGGTGTTTAAGTCCTCCGTTTTTGGCTTCTGTAGTCGACGAGATGGTCACAGCACGTTTTGTTAATGTGGTGAGGATACTTTTCTTTACCTGGGTGGGGTGGTTGTAGCTGTAGTGGATACACTGGTCTGTGTGAGTTGGCTTAAGGTGTTGTCTCGAGTGACTAACACGTCTAGGAAAGGGATTTGTTGATTGCTATCGGTGTCCACTGTACTTTTGATGCGTGGGTGCTGGTCATTAAGGAAATTCAATAATTCGTTGGGGTCTTGGTTATCTTGTAGGGCAATGAAGGTGTTATTTACTTTTCTGAACCAGCAGATAGGTAGCATTGGAGCGGCAAGAAGCTTCCTGTTTCAAATTCAGTCATGAAAATTTCCGTTAAGATAGGCGAGAGCGGGGAGCCCATGGGTAGGCCATGGATTTGTTCAAAGGTTTTATCGCCCCAAGTGAAATAAGTTGAGGTTATGCATTTGTCTATGAGTTTGAGGCTGTTGTTTACGCTGAAAATTTTCAGAGTGTGTTTGACTTCTGTTATTCGTTGATGAGTGATTAGTAATGTCCTGTTTGTTGGTACATTTGTGAAGAGGTCCACGACATCATAGCTAACCAGTTGGTGGGCGTTTTGAACAGAGCTTAGTTTGCTGCAAAAATCCACCGAGTCTTTGATGAACGTTTTAGCGGAGTTACCTAAGGGTGGCAGTATTTTACTCAGAGGTCTTGCTGTGTTGTAATATCCTGACTGCAGATCAGTAGGCGAGCTTTAACTGGGTTTATGCACTTTGACTGCTGCTCTGGCATATGGTGCAGATACATACTCTGTGCATGGCTTATTCCTCTCAACCCAATCAAGTGCTCTTGTTTGTATATATAGACATTATCCATGTATTATAGTCGTTAGCTTGAAAACGGTGCTAGAATCTGCTCCGAAACATCGCTCGTCAATAAACCAGAAGTTGTGTATCCATAAAAAATACCTTGTTAAGTAAGTTTTTAGGAGTACATGTACTGTTTTTATAAGATAATAAGAATTTCGAATGTAATACGTATAAATACAACTTTTTGCATCTATATTTAAGAAAATACCTTTTCGAAATACCAACTTCACGATAAAAGAACTAAAACTTCTGTTATAGCAGTTTTTTTGCCATAGGTCTGAAATGTATACTTTATATATATCGTCCTGATTTTATTAACTAAATTTCTTGACTGCTGAAATGATATACTATCCTTAGTGATAAGAAATTTGTTGAATCTATATTTTTTTTTCCTTCTGTTTTTGGTTCATCGATAATCCATTGTAAAAGAGTTCGATTCATCCGGGTAATTAACTGTTTATATGTACTCGATAGAACTTCAAACACGGACGTAAATAAATATTACTTTCTGCTGTCTCAACCCCAGCCTCATTTTGAATTTTAATTCTATCTAATCGATTTGATATCAGACCTAGATGCCGCATTAACTATCGCAGGATCGAGTCTGTTTGTCAACCCTCATGTATGTGTGTCACACGATGTGCCAATCGCAGGGATGGTTTTTACGAGGCTTCATCCCTGTTTTCCAACGTGATAAGGCAAGAAACAGTGTTAAGTGAACAGCCCGTCGTCATATAAGTGAAATACCATTGAGCATTGCGTTAAACCTCAATCAAAAAACCAAACTGTCACGTGTTGTTTGAGGAGTTCGGTTCTATCAGCGATTTCGGCAGTCAAGAAGAGAATTCCTTTTCCATTGCACACCCCGGAGACTGTGGCGCGTCCAAAACTATACTTGTGAAATGTAAATGTTGTAGCCTATATACGTGTATGACATCTGTCTGAATGTAAACAATCTACAATTACAATTTGTACCATTGTATGTGCATGAACAACAATCTTGTTGATGTTAAGACATACACGATATGCAGTGAAGATGATACACGCAGTCACTTGGCTTAATCGGTTACTGACTAAAGACTGGATCACCTGAAATACGCGGGAGCTTTCCCCACCATAAACATCACATGTAATAACGCTATTAAATTGAATTGCTAACAGCAATCAAATAAACAATTTTGTGAAGACAAAACCCTTTTTTTCGGATTGGATTTCGAATTTGATTTCTGTTATTTCGCCAGAATGCCATATTTACGAGGTTTCCTCTCGGTTTTCCACCGTAATAAGCCTGTGTATACAGTATGAAGTGGACAATCCGTCGTCATACAAGTGAAATACCCTTGAGTACGACGTTAAACACCAACCAACCAACCAAACAAACAAATAAACTGTATAC
>JARFOD010001924.1:0-11808 GCA_031763545.1 Mopalia muscosa | reverse complement strand
AATCTGTCCCCTCTTAGACCCTTCTCTTCAAACTGTCTTAACAGTGTGGGCGTCAAGATCCATTCATGGATCTCTTGATTTTTTATAGTGGATGAGACTAAGACAACTCCCGTACGCTATGCTAGGCCATCGCGCATTAATTTCCCCCAATATTTGGGGCGACGAATGTCACAGACAAGCACAACAAAGTAAGTGCTAAGCTAGATGTCCCGGGTGTATATTCGAGCGAATGAATCAATGTAGGAAGTAGAATCGATTATATTTTAGAATGATACAAACCGAGCAAACATTTCCGTGGTTCTAATAGCCAGTTTTGACTTCATATTGAAAAGATTCTAAAGCAAATTAAAAAAAAAATGTTTTAATAAAGAATGTAGTCATTATCATTCACTCGTGGTCCTCGATCCCCTATTATGGTAACGAATGGAAATTGGAATGTTCTTTATATCCTATAATGACTTGCAATGCTTTTGATTCTCTAGAATTGTTGTGAGTGAAAACTACAATGAGTAAAAATCTTATTATTTTTTGTATTTTGTAATAAAAGAGGTCTTAAGACAATCGTGTGGTGAGAATTTATTACCAGCAGTGGTAGAGGTACATTGCTTTCCCAATTTATACATATATTATAGGTAGTCGTATAAGTTAAGTTGTCGTTTCATTATAACTGGTCATATTAGCTGTTAAATTAACTTCACATAAGTACTGCCAATAACGAATTCATCAAACATATTTGTTCAGTATACCATTTACCAGAGAAATGCTTTTTAAAAGACGCCTCTTCATTGTATCTACATATTTATTGGAACGACACTGTTATGCCCTGTTCCGTTCCAAGTGTTCATCTCTCCGAAGAATGCACTTCTTTGAACTCAGACAAACATTATTCCAGAAATTAACATAGCTAAATGATGTAGTGCTCTCTGTGGCCTGCACTTCATTAGAGAGCAATACCCATGCTAATAAGTGTCATTATAATGTCGAGTAGAATAGTCAATTAAAGGCTGTGATAATGAGAAGTAGACTTCTGAGTTAGCACATTTCGCGCATCGATCCACCGATATATGAGGTGAATCAAATGCGATATCTTGAGTTTAAATCCAACGATTCCCGCTGTTGTTATCGACCTCTCTGGATAAATCTATATATATTCAAAGAAACACTTAACATGGAATAACTGGCGATAGCTACAATAGCACCTTGTGGTTGTCTTCTACATACATTTAAAGTTTTGTTCCATCACCTCAAAATGAACATTAGCACCGTTCAGTACAAACGGAATCAATATTCTAATGTTTCTCTCTGATTATACCAAGCTGTTTAAATCAAAACGTCTTTTGCTCTATGCATATACGTATAGTGTTAATTAAAGAGTGGTGATTCAATCTAATACAACCCCCCATTATGATGAGGATTGGATAATTTAATGTCTCTGGTCCACTTTTATTAAAATGATTAAATGTATTCATTCCAATGCCTCTAATCCACTATTATGTACATGATTAAATGTATCTCTGATCTCGTATAATGGTCAATAGTGAATACCTTCTTTTGTGATTCTGAGTGAATATTCCAATGTCTCTTATCCCCTATTATGATTATGAATTTATACCCCACCTTCCAGATTCCCGTCCATTTGGGTATGGGTGACTATTCCTATGTCCCTGTTCGGCTGTTATTATCTTGTGTGAACACTGCAGTGTGTCCTGTCGCCTTTTAATCAAGATGAAATCACGGATTTAGCCTACGCATTAGAAATAAGCACTTAATGTACAGAAGACACTGTTAAAAAGTTGGTTGAAATTCTCCTACCAAAAGATCACTTGTTCTGTCTTCGGAATAAAAAAAACACAATCCGAAAAAAAAAGTTTTATATATGCAAGAAAAGCCCCAAATGAGAGTCTAATTAGGCTGGGAATCTTCACTCAAAAGATGACCTCATGACCAAAACAAAATGTCTGCGCCTATGGACATGTTGTGAAATCTATCGATCTCAGGATATTTCACTTTCTTTTAATGCTGTATCAGAATAGGCCTATACAAGCCTGTGGTCTGTTTGCTAGATAATGTGCGCAGTGTTTCATTCAAAAGTTTTAATAACATGCCTGCATGGTTTATATGACAACATGTGCACAGAAAACAATAACATTGAGAATAATTTGCCAATAATGACAGTAAGTCAATAACTATCGTGCGCAATCATTCACACAGTTCTCATTCTTATGTTTTAAATATATCACACGTTTTTAATGCGAATGTGTTTTTGATGACGATCTAGCTAATCACATAATTGGCTGGGTAATACAAATGTACCTGATACAGAAATAACTAGAGACATTGGCAGTTTACACAAGTAGTTGATAACCTTAAAGAAGGTTAATCCGTTGGGATAAACGAAATAGAAACTGAATATATTAAATGTACATATGATGTATTTGTACATATGACATACGACAACACACAAACATTGGCTTTTGACAGCCTAAAAGCGAATGTGTTGTACATGTATATATTTGGTATCGTGAGGTATAAAATACTCAGCAGGTGTGATGGTACAATTCTTCTTTATTAAAAAAAACTACCGCGGCACATCTGGTCGGGTCTGCTGGTATTTCAGTATTGTTTGATTTACCTGTACACAAAAACGGTTGAGACCAGTTTAGTTAATGCTGGAGGGTATCAAACAGACTGGATACGGTGAACTTCTCAAAAGTGAAAATCACATTGATAAATTATACTCTGGAGAAAATATTCCTTTACATCTTAAGGAGAAAGTGAAGGAATATTTCTCGAATAAAGCACCTTGCGCAATATTTAATAATTCTCAAGAAAAAGGAGATGGGACTTTTGTCGAGAGCAAGGAATAATCCAAACATATTTATTGATTATCCTTAACAGAGTACGAACAATGCCACACAAGTTAAGTAAAATTCCACACTAAAAGCGTTTAAGGAATTTTTATACAGCGTACATGTATTTTGTCTGATATTCAGCCATTGGTTGAAAAATACCTGTGTTTATTAATCACCTAGAACTTTAAAACGAATCGTTATTTAAAAAGACTTTTTAAAACCCTTTCAGGTGAACCTTGAAGATGTTAAATAAAGTGAAGTGTTGATTGTTTTTATTGCGATGTTGTAGGTTGTGATCCAATGGACGTCATGCCCAGATGTAGGATTGACCGAGTGTCCCAGGTCACGTGAGACTTATCCTTGTCACTAATCACTTGATCGCAATGAGACCAGGAGTACAGGCCACTGTTTTAAGGGATCGAGTAAAGAGAGTCCGCCGAAGGAATCCAGATGAGCCTCACCGCTTCTCATTGCGGCGTCTGCTCCTGTTAGTGTCCATCGGAACAATTATTCTCCTATGTGGTATTGCCTTAACAGTGCTGGGTTATGAGAAAGGACGGACTGTTCCCCACATCACGAAGGATCAACATGTGTAAGTCGGCTCTTAGCTTCATAAAACACTGGCTTATGCTGCTTTGTTACGGCATCAAATGTCTAGGGTCCAAATAAATGGCTGAAACAGCTAGATTTTCAACGGCTTACGCTAATCAGTATAAAGGCTGCACTGTATGTTAAAAAAAATAAGAGTACAGAATTATAGAAAAACGAAGTGCAAATCTATTTCGATTCTTAAGAGTATGTTTGTATATATCCGAGTGCACACGTAAGTATAGGGGCCCGTTCCCAAAAGCGATTAAAGCCACAGTTCATCTTGATTGTCATGCATGGTGACAGTACTGAAGGTATTCTGTCGTTAATGGGAATTTGGACCAACACAGGTCAAGTTAATATTAAAAAAAACTGCACCTGTAAATTAATATTATCGACTTTGAAAGATTTGGGTGAAATGGTCTCCTCTAGCTTAACATGTTGTATAGGCGCGGTTTGTGGTGTACAACAACCAATCATAATTCTGCAGTAACTTTTTTATCATTTTAAATATCTTGACAAACATTCGTAGCCACACACCAGTCATATAATTCATATCGATAATACTCTAGTGCACCTCTCTTTGTGACAGTGTTTTTTGTTATTCATTCTGTTTTCTGCTGCAGAATGTACAAAACCTTCGGGCCGATAGGTTGTGTGGTGGGAGCCGCCATGCTGCTGGGGGCCGCTATTTACTATTATTGTTTCGGGACCGGCGACGGATTTGGACCCAGACCACCGGTATGCCCGATGGTGTTTTTTTCTACAAAAAAAATATGATGTTATTATTTTGCTCAGTTAAGAGAGGGATAGTTGACGATCCGCTTACAGCGCGATTATAGAGGCCATATAAACATATGCAAAATTTCTAGTTTTTAAACAGAAAACAGTACGAAAAAGTAAATACGAAGCTTTAAAAATAAAGATTATATATAAAAACCACCTATCAACAACCTCTAATTGAAGAAAATCTCATGTCCAATTGCATGTTGAAAAGCGAGTTAGATAGATTTCATGTTAGAGGGTAACTTGTAAATGTGACTATCATGTTGTCATACTGGAATGTGTTTGTTTTGTTGTTCAGCAATCCCCTTCAGCGACTTCCACCAGTTATTTTCCGATTTCGAGTATCAGAAGTACAGCCAGCAATTCCCACCATCACCGTCAACATGGCAGTCACCGCAATCATCATCACCATGACAATCACGATAGAGCGGTGCCATTAAACAATGAGTATCTTTCTGAACACGACCACCATCAACTAATGATGGCGGCAGGCTGTGCACCCCTGGCAGCTTGTGAGACCGGCTCTATAAGAGATACACCGTAAATATTATACATCTGAACTCAAACCTTGTGTTATCCATGCAATTATGCCATAATGTTTTTTTTTCAATCATTGCTATAGAAAAAATGATGACATCAACTGGAAAACTATTTTAGACGATAAGTAATTACCTTTGATTGATTGATTGATTGATCGATTGTTTATTCACGTAATTTAACAACAAAAAGAAGAAAATTAATAAATAGTTCAGCATTGGTGGGAATTAAGCTCGGTGGAGCCACCATAAAGTTTTTAATTTGTATCTATCAGGTATCATGAACCGTTCATCCGAGCAGGTTCGAGTCCTTACATTCGAATCGATGACCACATATAGGCTGCTTGGTCTGATCAACATTCGACACCATCTGCGTATCCTGGCAGGATAGTCTGATCAAGATGGGCTGTCATCCGCGTATCATGGCCGAATGGTCTGATAAAGAATGGCCATCATCTGACATTCGATGGTTTGAACAACATTGGAAACCACCCACGTATCATGGTCGGATGGTTTGAAAAACACCCGACTATTATAACCGCACGGTCTGATCAGCGTTGGCAACCATCCGTGTATCATGACCGACCGTCTGATTAAAACTGGTTAACATCCGCGTATCATGGCTAGATAGTCTGATCAAGATCTGACTATGATGGCCGGATGGTTCTATTAACATTTGCCCCCGTCCGAGTATCATAGCCGGATGGTCTGATCAAATAGGCTACCGTTTGCGTATTATGGCCGGATGATCTGAGCAGCATTGGCCACCATTTGAGTATCATGGCCGGAGGGTCGGATCAACATTGACTACCATCCCCGTATCATGACCGGTTGTTCTGATCAACATCGACTACCATCCGCGTATCATGACCGGTTATTCTGATCAACATTGACTACCATCCCCGTATCATGACCGGTTGTTCAGATCAACATTGGCTATCATGGCTATATGATCTGAGCATCATTGGCCACCATCCGCGTATCATGACATTTTGTTCCGAACAACATTGGCTACCGGCCCGTATCATGGCCCGATGATTTGCGCAGCATTGGCCACCATATGGGTATCATGGCAGGTTGTTCTGATCAACATTGGCTACCGGCCCCGTATCATGGCCGGATGATTTGAGCAGTATTGGCCACCATATGGGTATCATGGCAGGTTGTTCTGATCAACATTGGCTACCGGCCCGTATCATGGCCCGATGATTTGCGCAGCATTGGCCACCATATGGATATCATGGCAGGTTGTTCTGAGCAACATTGGCTACCGTCCCCGTATCATGGCCGGATGATTTGAGCAGCATTGGACACCATCCGCGTATCATGACATGTTGTTCTGATCAACATTGGCTACCGTCCCGTATCATGGCCGGACGATTTGAGCAGTATTGACCACCATCCGCGTATCATGACATGTTGTTCTGATCAACATTGGCTACCGTCCCGTATCATGGCCGGATGATTTGAGCAGTATTGGCCACCATCCGCGTTTCATGGCTGGATGATTTAAGCAGCATTTGGCCACCATCCACGAATCATGGCCGGGTGATCTGAGCAAGATATAGCTACAATTCTCATAACTTGACCGGCTTGTTTGATCAACATTTGCCATGCTACCACTATGGCCTAAGGATCTTACATCACCATCATCGGTGAATAATAAACTGATTAGGAATTCCGATCTGAGTACGTCTTACATCTTTGCATCATAACCACATGGTCAAGATTCGTGCTACATCTGCGCATTTAAGTTGGGTTTGAGCAACCAACATTTAAGCTAATTGTCTGCGTTAATTCATGACTGTAGAATATTCGGTTCATCGGTTAGACGTCAGCTGTCGGTCAGGTTGTAATGTGGTACCGAAACCGCGGTGAAACTAGTACGTATACAAATACACGTGTTCCCATTCTTTGAACACAGGGAATGAAAGTTCCAAAACTGCATAGCATAAATTTCTCCAGAATGTTCAGGTAATGTATCTTCGAGATAGTGGTTAGATATGAACGCTTCGCGGTAGTCTGAAATCGACAGCCAATGAACTTCGATCGATCTGACTTATTGTTTTGTGTTGTAGATCTGGCATTCCGTCTGAAATATCTTTATGTCTTGACGACTATCCACATAAGCATCCTGCAACGTCATCGCACAATTCTAATCATGAGAATAAATTACAGCACCATCGGGGTCATGGTGCTGGCTCAGTCCTCTATACAAACCACGACCACAAGGAGCATCAACATGGAGCCACATCATCTCATGATTGCGACCAGGATATAGGATATTACCAGAACTCTTCAAGTATCTCGCCAAACTAAAACATAAATATCAGCAACAAACCCAAAATGAAGGGTTTTTACATAAGTGATTGCATCCAGCGAACATAATGTAAGGTAGCTATTCCCAGGAGGGAATTCCACAGTCCCAGGAGTGAAATCCACAGTACCTGTTATATAAACTGTTTTTCGTCTTCGAAGTGCAGGATTTGTAAGTTCTGGTTATGCTTTGATGAAATGTTCAGATGATTTTGTATAATTATTTCATAATTTGGGCGTTTAAAAACTCGATAAGATTGAAATTATGGAAGACATATTTATAGTTTGTCGACAAGCTGCAAACCATGTGATTATTCAGTCATTTCGAAAACTGGTTAAACAAACGGTTTCTTCAGTCGACCCTAATATGTGATTCGTGTAAAGCCGGGGTTGCTAAGATGCCATGATCCACAGACACCATGTGCAATTTGTATTTCTGCCTTATTAACAATCTTCTCTGTGAGAACGGCTGTGTTTTTGTTGGGAATAATCCTGATTTTCGCTAGTCGGCTTTGTTTTCTGTAATTCGTCCTCTCTACTGTATATCCTAAGCCGTGTAATGCCGTATTGACGAGATTAATATTCCTGCTATGTCTTTTAAGAACTATTGTGTCATATCTCCTGAAGAGAATTAAGATCTAAACAATAGATCTGTGAAGAAAGTTTTCTCCCGATATTTTTACATCGGAAATTGTTTTTTTCTGTGACTCCTGCTCAACGTCTGTACCAAAACACTTGGTGTCTTTTCTCAGGGGATTTAATACTGACCGATTCATAACTTTGTATTTGTGTTATAGAAAAGACATAACCTTATTAAAAGAATACCTATAGGACAGTTTTAGTGGAATCAAGCTATCTTCAGGCTTCAAAAGTTGTTAGAGGACTTGATGACGAGCGTAGAACACATCTGGCTCTAATAGACTTCAAAGGTGAACCATAGAGGATTATATGACAGTTGTAGAAGGTTACAATCGGGTTTTAAAGCTGCACACATCTGACTTTACATTGTTTAAGTCTCTATATGGATAAGGAAGACATGCCCACTGTAGACTTACCAGTTACCCCCCTGAGTTCAGAGCCATCCTGAGTTCATGGGTTAACTATTTGAGAGTTGACGGAGAACCCATCTGAGTCCAGGGGTCAACTGTATGAGGGCTGAGGGAGAACCCGCCAGAGTTCATGGGTGAACTATATGAAATTGACGGAGAACACGCCTGAGTTCAGATGTCAACTGTATGAGATCTAACGGAGAACCCACCGGAATTCATGGGTCGACTGAATAAGAGCTGACGGAGGACCTGCTTGACTTCAGAGTTCAGACAGTTCAAACGTTTAACTGAGAAGAACGACTAAACAAGGCAGTTGTACAACTTTTGACACTGATTGATTCAATTAACAAAGTACCTTTGGCTGTTTTCGCTTATCTACCGTAAATTAAGCCAACTGCAGTTTTAAAAACACACTTCAAGGACGTGAAAAGAAATCCTTGATCACAACTGAGATGAACTTCATTAAGAAGTTGTACTGAATTGGGTTTAACGCTCATCGATGTATTTTAATATAGCATACATGTATTGTATCCTTGTGAGATCACAACCTTTCCTCTTCTAATCAAACAAACATGTTCACATTGGTCTTTGTAATATTAAATCTATTTATCTTCCAATAAAACACAAACGTTCATATTGGTCTTTATAATATCACAGCATGTAATTTTCATATAAAACAAACACAATCATTTATACCGATCTTTGTAATATATTAACTGTACATGTATGTGCATTTTCCAAGCAAACATCGTCATATTTTTTCAGTAAAATTACAACTATCATTTTCCGATAAAGCACATTCATAGGGTTTGTAAAATATACCAATTATTCATTTTCAATGACACACCTACTACGAGTCTGTAATGTTACAAATAATCCATTTTCCATGCGACATACACTCATTATAGAGTCTTTGTAA
Organism: Mopalia muscosa; assembly: GCA_031763545.1. Lineage (NCBI taxonomy): Eukaryota > Metazoa > Mollusca > Polyplacophora > Chitonida > Mopaliidae > Mopalia > Mopalia muscosa. The sequence goes on along the minus strand of JARFOD010001924.1, from coordinate 2,762 downwards.
TTTAATAATATTTCAACTATTCATATTGTAATGAAGCACCTACAAATATACCAATAAAGAGCTGGTTTTTAAATTTCGAATGAAATACACACTCACTTTGGAGTATTAGTTTAAATATTACACATATCATCTTCCAATTAAACACATGTTCATGTCACGGTTTTAAATATTAAAAGTTACCATTGTGCGAGGAAACGCATATTACTACAATAACATAAACATAGATAGGTTGGACTGAAATAAAAGAAGGACAATCCAGATGACTATCGGTCTCAATCATTAGAATGTAATATTATCATTAACCTTTTGTGTAAAAAGCGCTACACGTCTATCCATCACGCTAACTGGGCACTTTTCATCTAGATACATGTACAGCCGACAGCTCTGTATTTGACACGATATCACATGAGCCCCTTCCCTTCATAACTTATATCGACTTGTTTCTAGTTTGTAATTAAAAGTAGGCATGTGTGCCAAGTGGTTCTGAATACAATAAATAGAGAAAGGAGCTTGTTGATTACTGAAGTCCCCTCTGCACAGAGTTTCTTCAATTTTAAGACTTAATGTTTATAATTCCTGCCCCAATATTTTATAAACGCAGAATTGAACAACATACAGACGTTCTGTGTCATATAAATGGAGCCGTTCCTCAAATACTTCCAATCTATTCCCTACATACTAGTATTTACATTTTGTTGGATCAGCAAGGAGCTGATCAGATTGAAACCCAGTTTAATGTTGGCTATAAGATTAAGTTATTGTACAGCACACCTTAATAATACAACATACTCCTCTGATAATAAGACTGGCTCCTTTTAATTAGATATAATCCGTGTCCACAAACACTGCACTGATAGCACCTGAATACAAATCAAACTCAAACATGCTATACAGTGGATATTAAATCAATAATTCGTTTTGCCAAATTAATCGAAACAGTCATTTTAGACTTTGAATGTTGTTTTTCTGCACTTTGTGTTTGTTGGTTTACCAGATAAATTCGTTCATTTATCATATTGTTTTGTTTATTTACAATGATATTATTACAAATGATTGTAAACTGCCATCAAATAACATAAAAATGTGTCATCTTCAAAATAATGTGTCTGTTCTTATTATGGCTTGACCGTGGCTTCACCAGTGATTCACAACAAGGTTGTAATGACGACTCTACAACAACTGTAGTCATCAGAATGGAAGTGAACCTTGGACGAGCATTAGGAATATTGATTCCGAGCCGTCCTCCCTCATAAGCCGGCATAATGATTATGTGCCGCCTCATCGAGAGGGTAGTCAGGGGAATCGTACACCGGGTATTAACTCCACGACTCGTATCTGTCTGGTGTTTCCCATTGCCTGGGGACGTATCGATTACACTTTCCCGGAAAACAGCCCAGGTCAAAACATCCACTAAGTCTGTGTTATCTTCAATGGAATGTGCTCTACATGTAGTTTCATAGACAACAAATGTTGTTATATTTTATGAATGGTAATAACCTAAATCTTCTTTTATACAACAAGGGCTATCAGTTCATCGTTCATATCTTACACGACATTCATCATCAGTAACGTTCACATAAAAACTAATAAAACTTCAAGGATAGACAGCCCCTTCGAGGTCAAAATTTATTATTATAATTTTTTTGTTTATTAAAACTTTTTCGTCCTGCATTTTGCAAAAAAGTTAGATATATATAACATTTCGGTTAGAAGTAATTTAATTTTAAGTTTGAAAATTTAGATTCAGTTCTTTAACTTTAAGCGATAACATACACCAGCAACTGACTTTAGTTCATTTGATTAAATCCGTCGTCGTTTTACCTCAATGCCTTGCGTACAGTTCGCTTGGTCATAAACCAGGACCATTTTGACTGTATTGATATTCTATCAAATGTTGTAAATTGTACTGTCGTGGCCAGGCAAATTACAACTGTGTAAATTCACCGAGGTTGTGTTATAAGGTTATTCAGCTGTAGAGAAATGCGATTCCTTTATAACAGATACTAACAAATTTAATTACTCTTGATTCAGATTTTCCCAGTTTTGGTTGACCCTCATTACACATTTTGAAGTTTTTAAGCAGTTTGATTTTTCGTAACTGTGGCAAAAAATAGGCCACCGTCTACTGACTTTCTGGTGAGATAGAGATGGCGCTTGTTTATCCCAAATTTCCCAGTCTGCGTTGAAAAGCTAGATGGTACTTGATGGATGCTAAATGAGTTTAGCCAGCTAACACATCACCTGATCAACTCCCCTGAAGTTTACCGTGCTGCCATCATTTGATTAATACCATCGCCGTCTTGCCTCCATGGCATTGCGAATAGGCCGCTAGGTCATAAACCAGGACCAAGATGTGTAGTGATATTGGGTAAACTACTGATCTGGGATCCTCGTCCGGCAAATTACAACTGTATAAAAAAAAAAACACCGGAAGATTGTAGAAAAACACCAACTAACTCTACAATGATATATCACAGATGAAGATTATTGCAATTCTTTTTACTTAAAAATTTAAGACAGTTTAAATAATATCCAATATCCAATTTGTAACGATCAAGTACCATTACAGCTAGCTTTTCAACGTAGAGGGGCTGTACACAAGGCATGGTGGAAAGACGGTGACGGTTTCAATCAAATATTGGAGTCTGAAGACGTTTGGAATAGAACTGTCAATACACGTGAATGTACGCTCGTATAACCAGCGATCGGCTTACAGTAGCCCATACTGACTGTACCCTACACGCTGGTTCATATAGCAAAGC
>JARFOD010001913.1:0-11809 GCA_031763545.1 Mopalia muscosa | reverse complement strand
ATCTACCAGAATGAATTCGAAATTCCCCTGAATAGATTGGAGATATTTCAGATTCTCGTGAAATTACAGATATCTCTTATGGAATTGTATCCTTATGGAATTAATCCTATATATATCCTTTTTTGCAACACACTGTTCCAGGAAAGTGTCTTTTTTTCAATGACGTCATTAGGAGCATGTTACGTTTTTTTAAAACTAAAATCATCAAAATCATACAAAAAAGGCGTAGCGTGAAAAAAAAAACCGTATTCAAATCTGTTTGAATATGGGCCGAGGTCATAAAAGTCCTTGAGTATGCTCAAGATGATATATCGTGCTGAGCCGAATCGACCCTGGGGTGTTCGAAAACCGAGGTTATACGAATCCTGAGCAAGTTCCGAACCATGCTCAAGATCGTACTCAACTAGCACAACGGATAGGGCTAATTCCTCAGGTCGTGACGCCGCAGAACGCCACATAAGGGCGTCCCGGCACATGTGGGCTTGGGAGAGCGAGTGAAAATGTCAACCCGCAGCCATGGCCCATTCCTGTGGGATAGGACGCTGTCGCCGCCGCAGCTAAAGTGCGGTCGTGAAAAAGACGAGGACATGGGGAATGAGTCGTTCACATACTATTCAGCGTCCACGCTGATTGGTCCATCTCACAACTTGGTCTTCGATTATGCTCTAATAGATGATATTCCCCGCATCCCTTATAGGTCATTAGTGCCACTTCAGTTCAGACCTGCTGTGACCAGCCATGTTGGTGATGTGTAGCTGAGGGAGATAAGCATCGTGCCATTGTTGTGACCTCACAGAACCCGGTGTCAAATCTCGTCCCATCTCAGCAACTCCTGCGAGAGTCCATCGCGCGCAAAGCATCACGGGAAGACACCCACACCAAATTGACAGCACTAGGGTCAACCCTTCCTTATTCAGTAGTGTGTTGTTACCCATCCACTTCCCACTACATGATAAGTAAAAACCGTTCCCTATGATGTTATAGCAAATGCTGGCCCAAATGACCCACATCATTACGAAATCCATAACGGGAAGCAGCCCTAAAAGCACAATTTCAACATTCTTTCTCCAGACAACTCCTTACAACGTCACATAAAGAGTGCTACTTTTCCTTCACCGAATTGCTTAACGCATATGTCTAACTTATCATGTACTGGGGTGCTAGCCAACTACTCCTTAGTGCTTAATAACGCAAACCCTTACCTATCATGTATCAAAGAGCCAAACTCTGTCATTGACTTGTACACAATGTAACAGTCACAATTCCTGAACAAGCAGACGACACACTTGTCAGACACTCACGACACCTTCACGACACCATGACGTACTATATGTGACGTTACGTAGAGGGCGCTGTTCTCATCCGCTCCTTAGTACTCGATAACGTACCACCCTTACTTATGTACTAAGGAACCACCACACGCTCCTTAGTACTGAATAACGCGTAATCCTTCTTTATATGTAATAAAATATTACTACATAAATAGTAGAGAGCAGCCAAATTGACAGTTCTCTACTATTTATATAGTAACAGTTTAGTACTTGATAACGTACAACCCTTCTTTATTAAGTAATAGAAATATACTGAGTTCTCTTTGTATACTACTTTTATCATTCAATATGTACACTGGATAAGCATTTGACTTAATGTGTACTGTTATAATAATGAATATATGTTGTGTGTTTTTTTAAACAATTATGAAAGTATTATCACAATATGATTAAAACACTAATACTGATCACATTTTAAACGACACAAAAAATAAATGTTGTCATGTTGTGACATCACTCAACGAATATAGTTAGGAATGAAGTTGTTCAATTGTCAATAAGTTACCGTTTCTGATGCAGCTGACTGGTTGAAACCATGCATCCAGCACTGCACGGTTGTGTTGTTTTGGGGTTTTTTTGCCAGATATGAACATAATATGAAAGCATTATAATCGATCGGCAATGTTCGGGTTTATCTTCGTCCGAAAGTTTATGGATCTTATGGATCTCCGTGTCGGAACATCCTTCGACATTTTTGTTCATGATACCGGTACAGTTACCATGGACGTAATAACATTACACGAAAACAATGTAATGTTAACCGTCAGATGTTTTGTGCGCATGCGTGGAAATCAGCTAAAGTACTACGCGGATGTGTATAAAAAGAAACGCATCAAACAAGCCCGTTTCTCGGGTAATATCACATTTTAGCAAAATACTCTTTTCCCATGTGTGAATTGTTGCAATTAATTCAAATTTCGTCCGTTGTAAGTATTTTAATAATAGCCTTCAGACATAATGTGATCCTACCATACCACGCCGTCAATTCAAACTTAATCCTCCTTTAAAACTAATAATAAAATAATGACGTCAGTTGTTTAACTAAGCACGACATTTCTTAACAAATGCCCGGTCTTACCTGAGAGTCCAAATCTCGATGAACGAGAGGATGGTTTAATCTCAATTTTAGAATATTTTCCAATATTAGGTATAATTAAATATTTAGCCGTTTCGTCCAGAAATTTAGCCTACAGTGTGCATGTCACCGGGCGAGTTATAAAAGATATACATTTGAAAAATTACTGTGGATCATAGATACACCCTTATCATTATTAAGATTACATAGATAATGACGAAAAGTGATTTGCCGCAAGCCAGTATATCTAATACGGTATAGCCACCCATGAAAACGAGTTAGGATATTAATCCCAACTAGACTAAAGAAAAGATACACTATTTTCAAATTAAAATAAATTAAAACCCACTAATAAGATGTCAATGTATGTTGTGTCTAACAATGTAGGTCTAGATGTACCTTTTTCACCTTGCAGCAGTCGACTGTTTCCTGTTTTCTGTACCTGTTTAATAAGCTGAAGAATGTTTATATAAAAACATGAACGTCGATGCTGTTACAGTCTGTCATGTTCTATTACTGTGACCCAAGAATACGTTCTTAATTAAAATTGACTTATTTTTTTATTATTATTCAGAAACATCCAAATCTATAACTAAAAATAAATGAATTTTAAAACATTTATTTCCGTTACATCTGTTTAATTATCGAACTTAAAGGACAATACAAGTGGTTTTATTCATTGTCTACATCGGAAGAACTGGACTCGGATATGATCAATTGCACCGCCTATGTCACTTCCTGTGTGATTACTGACTAAAGTTCAGTGGCAACAAATATGTCCCGATATGTCCTTTTTTTGACATGACGACCTGAACCGCTTAGGATAGAGAGTTCACTTTTGGAATGCAGCTTAATATCATTCTAAACTAAACTCCTATTGAAAATGGGATCATTCCGAACACATAAAAGGTTTCCATGGAAACAAATATGTCCCGATCTGTTACTTTTTCTACATGACCATGTGAACAGGATAGAAGCCAAACCGCATAAGAAAGAAAGTTCAAATTTGGAATGCAGCTTAATATGATGCTAAACTAAACTATTGGAAATGCGATCATTCCAGAACAAATTTCAGGTTTCCATGGAAACAAATATGTCCCGATCTGTTACTTTTTTTACACGACCATGTGAACAGGATAGAAGTCAAATCGCTTATGATAGAGAGTTCAAATTTGGAATGCAGCTTAATATGATGCTAAACTAAACTATTGAAAATGAGATCATTCCGAACAAATTTCAGGTTTCCATGGCAACAAATATGTCCCGATCTGTTACTTTTTTTACATGACCTTGTGAACAGGATAGAAGCCAAACCGCTTATGATTGAGAGTTCAAATTTGTAATGCAGCTTAATATGATGCTAAACTAAACTCCTATTGAAAATGGGATCATTCCGAACAAATTTCAGGTTTCCATGGCAACAAATATGTCCCGATCTGTTACTTTTTTTACATGACCATGTCAACAGGATAGAAGCCAAACCGCTTACGATAGAGAGTTCAAATTTGGAATGCAGCTTAATATGATGCTAAACTAAACTCTTATTAAAATGGCATCTTTCCCAACAAATTTCAGGTTTCCATGGCAACAAATATGTCCGCATCTGTTACTTTTTTGTACGTGATCGCTTGAACAGGATAGAAGCCAAACCGCTTAACACAGAGTTCAAATTTGGAATGCAGATTAACATAATGCTTCCGTGGCAACAAATATGTTCGCATCTGTCACTTTTGTTGTCATGAGTATGCGAACAGGGTAGAAGCCAAACCGCTAAAAATAGAGAGTTCAAATTTGGAATGCAGCTTAATATGATGCTTAACTACTTAAATATCACATTTTGCAATGCTTAATCAGCTAACATTCTAAATAAGTTTTTCACGCTATAGATCAGCATCAGGTGAGGATACAAGTTATACTGTCGCTTATTTCAGATGCTAGTCGCACTTTGCAGCGTAGGATTGGGATGGAACTTCCTGTTGCCCTGGTGCTTTCGGGGTTAAAGGGCAACATGAAGCTGATCTTTTTGTGATGTGGTCGTATTGCGTCTTGTGTTTGCCCTGTCTGTGTTCAGTGTTGTCGAGGGTGGTTTCCTTCACTCAGCCGTCATGCTAGTGAAATAACCTGAGTACAAACATTTGCATATAATTTGTTAAGTGGTGACATTGTGATAACGTGCTCGATGGAGCGAGTCTATAGCTGTCGGAGAAGGCACATAAATGTTATTACTCACCACGCGACTGATTTTAATTTTGTATAGCCTATGATGTGGTCGTCATCATAGTCTTCAGCCTTAAGCCAAAGGCGGGTCTTGTTGTACGTCGTATTTTTTTAACTACCTAGTTAAACCTGTATAAATGTCCCATATTGTTTTACGTATAACTGTGGAGAAAACATATATGTGCTTACTGAAGCGCGTCCTGCTAAGGGCACTGTCAGACTTTTACTGGCTTCTTGTCGGGCTGTTCCCCATAGCGGTGTCTTCAGGTTAGACTGACGAACACAGGAATACTTTATACGCTGACGTTGTATGTGTCTGGACGTATCAATCATTCGATTTTAGCGATTTAAAAACTCTACAAAAGTAAGAAACTGGATTTTTGTAGCTGATCATTCTGATGTTGGTTGTACTGTGCTGACCTTTCTAACCATGTGGTTCTTCAGGCTTGTGATACTAATCCTATCTGCTGTGGGGAACAATGCAGCCAAATGTGAACAGGGATCCAACTGTATTTTACCCAACTGTTTTTGTGCTGATGGGGGAATGCCGGGCAACATCCACCCTCGGAACGTGCCTCAAATGGTAGTGGTGGCCCTTGAGGGAAACATGGATCGTCAAAGGGACGAGCACTACGAGCAGTTATTCCCCAAGGAGCTACTAAACCCGAATGGTTGCCAAGTGTCAGCTACAATGTTTGTCCCCGGGAAGAGCACTGATGTGAATTTGGTGAAGAAATGGTATGAAAAAGGGATGGAAATCGGGATAAACAGTCAGTTAGGAGCCCCCTCATATGACTACTGGTCTAAAATAACTCGTCAACAGATGAAAGAAGAAGTGCTCGTACCTCTCACATCTTTCGTCAAAGATGGGAAAGTTCTTCGACAGCACATCACAGGTTATAGAAGTCCTGCTTTCTTTACTGCAGGAAACACACAGTACCAAGTTTTGGAATATGAAAACTTTAACTACGATGCTTCCATTCGGTTAAGTCGACGGTCGATATTTGACGTGAACTATTGGCCGTCTACCTTAGATTACCCATGGGCACAGAGATGTGTAGTTGGCCGATGTCCTACAAATACATACCCAGGCCTATGGGTAGTCCCCAGTGTTACGTACTTCAATGGCACAGAGCCTGCTCGACATTCCGCCAACCTGTTCGCCTACGCTTCGGCTTTCCCGGCGACTACCGCTGAAGAAACCTACCAATTTCTGTGGAATAATTTTGACGCGTTTTATCAAAACGGTAGAAGCCCTTTCATAGTGAATATGAACACCGTTGCGTTTGTAGGCGAGGGGGGGTCGGAGAGGTTGAAGGGGTTCCAGAAGTTCTTCAGAAGACTTCTGGAGGAAGAAGCTGTCTATATGATATCCATGCAAAAATTAATCGATTGGATGAAAAGCCCCGCTGATATTGGGAAAATTGGAAGCATTTCTTCTTGGAGCTGCGCCGCGAGTGTTACTATCAATAAGGAGCAACGCAAAAAAGGCAAACCTGTTAAAGTCAACCAACTCGATCGTAGGAGTAAATTTAATGTCCTGTATAATAATGGAGAAAAAATAACATTATCTGCTCTGTTGTGTTCATTTACAGTCAGTGTTGCTCTTTGGACCACACGCTGTAAGATATAATTTAAAATTATATATGGTTTGTTTTATATGGATGACTTATCCCCTAAGTTTAGGACCACCTTCTGTGTTGTTATTGTTGTTGAAAGGTTTTGGGATTTCTTTTTCGTTTTGGGTTGTTTTGTTTGGGGGAGACCCGGGAGAGGTTTAACTTGTTTGTGTTCAAATCAGGACAGAGTAAACTCATTGGTGCTCTGTTCCACCTTTTGTAATGACAATGTCATATCCGTCAACGGACTATATAAACGTCACAGTGGCATAAGTAAGTCGATTAACAGTTAAGGGTGAAGTATATCTGTTCTCACACCTTTTAGAAGCATATTTTTAAAAGCTCGGATCTTATTTGCCGTAGACCATTTTGTTACGGTCGACATATCAACATTGCACTACAGGTCTGGCTCACCAAACTATGCCTTCAATACTGTCTGTTCATATGCCAATATAAAACCAATGACTGTAATATTTTAAACTGATTTACAATACATTTAACATTCTATTGAGAAAACAAACTTACAGGAGATGAAAACGTTCTGGGATGTTCCAAATGTTGCTATACGTTTGTTTGGTATAGTATTTTAATTCTTACCACATTTAACGGCCATGCAGTGGTTTTCGATATTTTCAGTATCTTATATTATCTTGTTTATATACATGGATACTAAATTTATCTACGACTCGCATTTTCTTAAAGGATATTTTTTCAAACCATGGACTAAGCTGTCGCAGGTGTTTTTCCAAAAAATCCTCCTTAAAGGAAATATGCATGGACAATGTATATTTATCTTGCAACTTGTGACTTTCATTCTACTTAGCGGACATATTCGTTCTTTAATACGTGTTTCTTTCAAATACCCGTTTGTGGCTTGGTGTATTGTAATCCTTGTTTGCTGCATATTTGTCACAAAGTTACTCCACCGCATGGCCATTTCATCTCTCGATGTGTCTGTATATAGGTAACCCGTAACAACTCGGGATTTAAGATCAATTTGGAACTTGTCCCTCGGAGTTGATCTAGAACAGTAGATTATTTATGAGTTTTAATTTTTCGACATCCCTGTAGGGCCTACTATTGTGAGATTAATGTTAAGAAGTATATATTATTCAAACATATTGTTTTGAAAGCTAAATGGAAGCTCACGAGTTCCATAGGTCCTCATCAATGACATATTGCTTTGTGTAACCTGTGATTATAGATTTGTATGCTTTATCCTAGGTGTAAAATTATTATTTAAAACGTTTGAGTCTATCTAAATTATACAAAAAAGTTGTTTTAGCCCTGCTGTAACCTTTATTGGTCTTGTTGCTCAAGATGGTGTGCTTTTCAACAATCAGGAATGACCTCTGTATTGCTACAAAATGTTGAACAAACTTGAACATTGTCCATGTAAAGTAAAATCTCAGGTGGACACGAGATTTTCGTAACAAACTTGTAAACCTAGTCAGCTATCAGTCCCATCTTCTAGATTGAAGTTAAAGTGTCTCACGAATTGCATGTTGCAAGAATGATACACAGAATATTCGCTGGGATTTTAAACGTACATGAGCATTTACAACTTACACGAAAAACAAGTTTCTACCTTTAACGTCATGTTTATGCATGCGCTATATGGGTTCATATAATTTTCAATTTTCACATTATGTGGGGTATTTTTTGTAAAAAATACAATCTATTTGTTGGTCATATAACATAATATATAGTTCCCTGGAAATTCAGACCGATGTATCTTAATTGCGTTGTCTTGATCTGTCCTACAATATGTACATCTACAATATGGCATTACATACGTGCTTTTTTTTTTGTCTAGTTATAAAAATTCTTATATATATATATATATATATATGGACAGCAAACAACAGCCGTTATCAATAGATACAGGATGAATCAAGGCTATGTACTATTAATAAACATTGGTAATACAATTAAATCAGGAAAAAAATATGAACACCAACTCTATGTGTCAAGTAAAATAAAGTGTGCATGACAGATCTCTGTATAGCTACATGACAGACATAAAAACCAACAATAAACACATTAGTTACACAAGTACGGCAATTTGTAAACAATTGGTCTTGTACCCAAACACATGCTCAAATTCAAATTGATGAAGGAATTTAACTTGATATGCAGTGTGGATAACATCCTATATAAAAACACAATAGTGGTTAAATGTATTTCTGAATTAGTAAGCAATATGAAATATTGCTTATTCGTTCATCGTTTATTTTATTCAGTCGACTTTAGGTTACTTTACACAGTCGATGAAAAAGTCTCACTTTTCAAATCGAAGCACTCTTCAAAATTTGCTCTATTTTACCACTTGATAATTGGACTTTTGAGTATAAGGTGAAAGACACTCTTATAGCCATGAAATAATACAGTTGCCTTTCCTGGTTTATACGAGTATAACTGTGTGTATTACCATGCAATAATACAGTTGCCTTTCCTGATAAATGCAAGTAACTGTGTGTTACCCTGTAATAGTACAGTTGCCTTTCCTGGTTAATACGAGTAACTGTGCTATTAACATGCAATAATAAAGTTGCCTTTTCTGGTTAATACGAGTAACTGTGAGTATTAACATGCAATAATAAAGTTGCCTTTTCTGGTTAATACGAGTAACTGTGCTATTAACATGCAATAATAAAGTTGCATTTTCTGGTTAATACGAGTAACTGTGCTATTAACATGCAATAATAAAGTTGCCTTTTCTGGTTAATACGAGTAACTGTGCGTATTAACATGCATTAATACATTTGCCTTTCCTGGTTTATATGAGTATAACTGTGCGTACTAACATGCGATAGTACAGTTGCCTTTCCTGATTAATACAAGTTACTGTGTGTATAAAGATGCAATAATACAGTTGCCTTTCCTGGTTTATACTAGTAACTGTGTGTATTAACATGCAATAATACAATTGCTTTTCCTGGTTTATACGAGTAACCGCATCTGTGTTACCATGTAATAGTACAGTTGCCTTTCCTGGTTAATACGAGTAACTATGCGTAATAACATGCAATAATACAGTTGCCTTTCCTGGTTTATATGAGTATAATTGTGTGTACTAACATGCGATAGTACAGTTGCCTTTCCTGGTTAATACGAGTAACTGTGTGTATTAAGTAATTCTGTAGTACATTCTCGACTGCTAAAATACTGTTTTACATCAGACATACAGATTTCACAGGACTAGTCAAACATGTTTTGCTACATCTTATAATTAAAGTTAAATGTTTAAAGAATGTTAGTGAAGAATGTCAGATAAATGATTATTCTATCGCGGTTTTCTGTAGCATTTTGAGAGACATGCAAGGATGATCTAACATCTATACAATTTCCGCTTTTGCAAATTTAGCGTGCAGCTTTAACATTCTGTATTAGTTTCAGCCCCATATACACATACATTTTATTATAAGATATCGTAGGACTTGGAAATAAATATATAGGCATTAAATTTATAATATTTTAATTAGCTTATATAACGTGGTAGATTTCTAAACACAAAAAAATTCAATCATGCATAGTTTTTCTTGTATAGATCTAAAGAATATTCCTGCATATAGGCTAGTGCCTTCCCTCATTGAAGGGACATTTGTATCGATATAGAAACCTTCGTCTACTACTGCAGACTGACAGTTTTCACACAGATGTTATAAAGATACAATTTCTAGATGCATTTTTTGCTTGTTTTCAGAGACATCCAGGGGAATTCAAAATCAACCATTCTGGCTATTTTACCTAATAATCTCCATGTGTACAGTTTTTCTACAGTCTTGCTTTAACCCATTGAAATGCGTGCAAGCCAATCAGACCGTGTAATCGAAATTGTTGACATGTACGTTCGTGTGCCAGTTTGCTGGTTCCTATCGTTAGTTAATCACATGGGGACATAGCCTCATATACAATATTTTTAAAACACACCACAAGCATTATACATGCGTTAAACAACAATCCCATAGAATAGAAAAGGGTTTTAAGAAGCCAGAATATTACAGGAATTAAAATCGACCATATTAACATCGGGTGCATATCAAACAAAGTGGTGTTTGAAACACGTCTGCATTGTCTTCATGCATGTCGCCATTTTGACAGACAGACAGTCGTAACTGTGACTTGTTAAAGAAAGACACAAACACCTAAAAACTATAGAAGCAACATTTTGCAAATAAATTTATTTGTTTAAAGTAGGTTATTTTTTATTTCTGTGAAGTGGAGTGAAACATTTACAAGTGTGGCAAAAGTAAATCCAATGTGTGTGTGCGGGGAGAGGGAGGGGATAGCAATGACTTGCGTGGCACTGTGCTGACTTCACTGTGCTAACTTCTGTTCACCATATATAATTTAAATAAATGAAGAGAGAAAAATTTGCTTGCCTCCACCGGGATTCGAATCCGGAAACTTTGGGTAACAGGCATCGGCTAATACTATATCGACTGAGCTACAGAGGCTCTCGGCAGAATGTCCCAAAGTCTAACCCAGTGAAAATGGTGATTTTCCCTGTATACATTTGGGAATCACATATCTTTAACAAGATACGTATTTGCATCTAGATACAAGCACGTACTAGTATTATAATTTAGTATTTGATTTCTAGGAACGACTGTACGCAGCAATAGGCTTCATAGTTTTGCCATCCAAGATTTGTTAAGCGTATTCACAAAAAGACCGTTATAAGCAAGAACATGCATAAACGGCGACCTGGTTAGCATGCCATAAATCGTCAGATATCACACAGAAATGTCCAATGTCAATTATCCATTTTTTTTTTTTTTTTTAATTTATACTTTTGTTAATGTAAAAAAAGTGAACAAGAGTTAAATCGTAATGAAATTCAATGAGTCACTTAACACCTTCGAAAAGACTTTCACTTTCCAATTCGATTTTTACCACATTTGTTCACCGTTTTATTACCAAGCCTGACCGTATAGAATACATAAGAAGTTAACGCGTGACAGGCGTGGCATGTACATAGTACGGCTCTTCAGACATGTAACCAATCAGAAACCACATAAAGCGATCGAATGACGCCGAAGAGGGAACGCATTGCAGTCGAATACACACTAATATATACAAGATGATATATAAGCCACGTAATGTACAATTTTGTTAAGATTTAAACATCCATTCCTCAGGGTAGACATACCTCGCGGCAAACATGTCGTCTCGGTTGGTGGTAGGCCGCAGGAACCACACCGGGTGCACAATGCACTGTATAGCTATATATAAAAGGTTTATACTAGTAATAGCATTTTTTTACCCTTGAAACAAATAATAAATATTATGATTTATATGTCGGTGAAATACAAAGATTTACTTCACGCATAAAAGTGATATTCGCACTGCCGTTAATAATAGAAAATTATGTAAAACAGCTCTGATTTCGGAATTTATTGTTGATATAAACAATAACAAGAGATCCATGAATGGATCTTGACGCCCAAACTGTTAAGATAGTTTGAAGAGAAGGGTCTAAGAGGTGACAGATTCACGATTTGATTTTCTGTCTTGTGCCTAAGCCAGTATAGGAAGAGTTGTGTTTACTAGGTATATTAAAA
>JARFOD010001902.1:0-11809 GCA_031763545.1 Mopalia muscosa | reverse complement strand
TTCACATTTAAACCAGTTTTTACATACAATTTCAAAGAGCTAATTTTACCAGAGGTTGAACATGGCGGCCATCTTGTATCTCATCTTATTTATTTGTATTATGTATTTCTCTTATATGACGACAGATTGTCCACTTCACACTGTACACAGCCTTATTACAACATGTGACTCGCTCATATACCTGATGGTCGAAAGGCAGACTCGAACCCGTGAACGGTAAATCAAAGCATTTTTAGTTCAGGAAGTGCAATCGCTACCAGTGAGCCATGGCCGCAGGCCCCTTTAACTTTGGAGGGGAGGGTGTGTGTGTGGAGGGGAGGGGAGATCTCTGGGTGAGGAGATGACGTAATCAGCTCTTGAACAATTTATAATTGGAAATATGATAACATTCCATTTAAGCTGTTTATATGATCGCTGGTCAGGCAAGGACATCCCAAATCTCCCCACACTTATATCTAAAATACTTGTCCTCCCCACAATTCAATGCAATGGGAAGCAGTAATGCATAAAATACTCACGGTTTTAGCTCACTGTCTAGTAAGATATCATAGCCATACATTTCAAAGCAATGTTTATCGTTGATAATTAGCTTTTGTACACTCTGTAAACTCTTAATTATGATGTCATCAATCTGTTGAAATGAATTTTTAACCTGTAAAAAGGTAATGAAAGGCCGTTAATTTACAGACTTTATGTCTAAGATTTACAAGTATATCAGACATTCTAAATAAGTACATTTTAAATAGTGTGGATGGCCAGTGGTCGAAAAGAGAGATAAAAGTGTTACTCATGTATCAGAAATTGTCACCTACACAAGGGCTAGGCACAGGGGTGTCAACCCATCCTTTCGACACCCTGAATTGAACAATTGCCGCATTTGGACACACTGCTTTAAGAAATTTTTGCAGGCAGGATATAGGGAAAAATTGGACAGCCAGTTATTTGAAAAGTGAATCAAAATGACAATTTTGGATGCCATACTATTGATTTCTGGCTAAGTCCCCCCACCTACATTTAACAATATACTTTAATAGGGTTGGTCAGTGGTCAAATAGAGGGATAAATATCTGCTCTATATGAAATTGTCACCTTGACTAACAATAACGTGGTATGATATGCAAATAAATTGACTGGTTAGTTAATGACATAGGTGTCACTGCCAGTTATATGAGTCACAGATTTATCTCCCTTTACCTACTGGCAAACCCATAACATTATCTCCACTTAGCAGTCATTGCACATTTTATTCCTTGTCATACTGACCAATTTTAATGGCTGTATGACATATATCTTTTAATAATTCAGTTGTACAGACTGAATGATTCATTAAATTTTAACAGCTGGACTCGAATAGGAAAATAATGTTCCTTCAGTGCTATAACAAGGCATCCGTAAAAGTGTTGGGGTTTAACGTCGTAGTCAAGGGTATTTCACTGATATCACGATGGAGTGTCCACTACACACTGTACACAGCCTTATTATGATGGAAAACCACAAGGAAACCTCGTAAGAATGACCCCTGCGATTGCCAGAGCCACAACATGTGACTCGCTTATATATATATGATATGCTTTGTGATGCCCCCTGACCTGGAGTCATTAGAGGGCACCTTCCTGGGATCAACTTATTTTTTGTATAAGCAATTTTACATCGGCCACATAAAATTGTTATTCACATATTCATGAAAGCACACACATTATTTAGTTCTCCCTGCTCAAAGTCTAACCTTGTTTTCCTTGTTTGGCTTGTGGACCCCATAAACTCAAGGGCCCCGGACCCTAACAGTACAAGAACAATAAATATGAAACTATCTCCAAATAGGGTCAGTTTGAACCCCAATATACCAATAGGCCTACCTTATTTAGTCCGTGTTTAGCAGCGAGAAATTGTCTAAGTTGTTGGGTTGACCATTTACAGCCTTTCTCCGGGTCATAATCAGGGGCAGTCTTTTGTACGGCTACATTTGTCAAGTGGACGTCTGAGAGGAAAGTCAAGGTCAATGAGTTCTTCTTCTTATTTACATATATCATGGCAAGGTGGATAGTATCTGTGTAATTAATCATAGTTCGATAAACCTTTCATAAGTCCATATGTCGACACCAGGTATACATGATGTGGTTCCGAAAATCACAGGGATGGTTTTACAAGATTTCTTCTCAGTTGTTCACCATAGCTGGACAATGGACGGTGTGATGTAGACAATCTGTCCTCATATAAGTGAAATACCCTTGAGTATAACTTGAAACCCCAATCAAACAATCAATCATAATTTACCTATAGTGGCTTTGAGGATGGTTTCCCTCACTCTTATGGCTGACATACTGTCATCGTAGTTAAGTAACAGTAAAGTCAATGGCAGATTTAGCTATTTTCTGATGAAAGGACATTTATTTAATTCCCTGTTACAGCTCATACCAAATGTTGGTTATTAATCAAATAAAATTAATTAGAAAGAGAAAGTAATATTGCAAAGTGCTTATTATTTGCAATGCTAGAAAATTAATATTCCTCAATATAATGTATTTGTTTTTTGTTTCTTTTATTGGGGTTTAACATCATACACAAGCGTATTTCACATATATGACAACGGATTGTCCACTTCACAGAGCTCCTTGCCTAATTATGGTGGAAAACCAAGATGAAACTTGTAGAAAACTCACAGTTGCCGGAGCCACATTATGTCACTCAACAGATGAACTTGATCTTCAAAATTGAAGAAGAATTAGTAAGCGGTGCCTTATCCACTTAGCCACGGCCAAAGACCTATAAAGTATTTGGATTATATTACAATTTTACACTTGTGTTGTGAAGAGCACATGGGAGAGACCTCAAGGCACTACCCAGTAATCTCTGAATCTTCTTTTCATCTACAAAGTTTTATGATGGATTGGTGCTTAACAATAGCTCAGTGGCATTGCACTCGTAGGACAGTGGCATTGCACTTGTAGGACAGTGACATTGCACTCGTAGGACAGTGGCATTGCACTCGTAGGACAATGGCATTCCACTTGTAGGACAATGGCATTGCACTCGTAGGACAGTGGCATTGCACTCGTAGGACAGTGGCATTGCACTCGTAGTACAATGGCATTCCACTCGTACGACAGTGGCATTCCACTCGTATGACAGTGGCATTCCACTCGTACTACAGTGGCATTCCACTTGTAGGACAGTGGCATTCCACTCGTATGATACTGGCATTCCATTCGTACAACAGTGGCATTACACTTGTAGGACAGTGGAATTCCACTCGTAGGACTGTGGCATTCCACTCTTAGGACAGTAGTGTACAAAAACTACCAAACTAATCTACCCTCAACTGTCAAGTGTTTGGACAATTAATGTTCCTCCAGTGCTAAATCAACACTTCCTGAGGGTTAAACAAACTTATAAAAGTTTTATTAAAGCATCTCTTTATTTAACAACTTGGAAAAAATCTTAATTATGTGATAGTTTGATTTAGGTTTTAAAGTCAGACTTAATGCTATCTCACTTTTATCATGACAAATTATTTAAAACCCAGAAGAAAACCACATAAAACCATTTTGTGATTTTTGCAGCCACCTCTTGTGACTCGGACATGTACTTCAGGTCGCCAAGAGGCCATCTTCACTGAGTTTGACATTTTTATTCAAAGGATACATGCATCTTCAATAGAATCCAGTGAGAATCTTGTACTGGAGAATCTAGCAAATCCACTTCGGTATAACCAGACACGGAGGGGTACAAACTACAACAACAACACATTATTACAGAATTATAAAGATATTAAAAATCTATTTAAAGTGTGCCAAATTTTGTCTACAAAAATAGAGAGAACTAATTTGTTCCTTGCTTCAAACAGATGGGTTTTATTAATGGGTGGTCTTTTATGCTGACATTGCTAAACTTAAGTGTATTTTGAAAAGTGCCCATATGCATATATATATATATATGATGTTTGATTTAGGTTTGTCAGCCATATGGATGAAGGAAACCCCTATCAACATCACTAGCATCAAACAATGACCAGACAGGACAAGCACAAAACAGGTAAATCTCAAAATAGAACAATCACAGGATAGTCCCAAGACAAGACAACCACAAGACAGGACACCTACAAGACAGAACAACCACAAGACAGGACATCCACAAGACAAAACAACCACAAGGCAACACAACCACAAGACAACACAACCACAAGACAGGACACCCACAAGACAAGACAATCACAAGACAAGACAACTACAAGACAAGAAAACCACAAGACAGGACACCCACAAGACAACCACAAGACAAGACAACCATAAGACAGGACATACACAAGACAGGACATCCACAAGAAAAGACAACCACAAGACAAGACAACCATAAGACAGGACACCCAAGAGACAGGACACCCAAAAGACAAGACATCAACAAGACAAGACAGCCACAAAACAGAACAACCACAAGACAGGACATCGCCAAGACAAAACAACCACAAGACAGGACACCCACAAGACAGGACAACCAAAAGACAAGACAACCACAAGACAGGAAACCCACACGACAAGATAGCGACAAGACAGGACAACCACAAGACAAGACAACCACAAAACAGGACACCAACAAAACAAGACAACCACAAAACGAGACAACCACAAGACAGGACACCACAAGAAAACCACAAGACAAGACAACCACAAGACAAGACACCAACAAAACAAGACAACCACAAGACGAGACAACCACAAGACAGGACACCACAAAAAAAACCACAAGACAGGACATCCACAAGCCAAGACAGCCACAAGCCAAGACAACTACAAGACAGGATACACAAAAGACAGGACAACCACAAGACAGGACAACCACAAGACAAGAGAACCACAAAACAGGACACCAACAAAACATGACAACCACAAGACGAGATAACCACAAGACAGGACACCACAAGACAAGAAAACCACAAGACAAGACATCCACAAGACAAGAAAACCACAAGACAAGAGAACTACAAGACAGGACACCCACAAGACAAGGCAACCACAAGACAGGACACCCACAAGACAAGACAACCACAAGACAACTACAAGATAATCACAAGACAAGACAACCACAAGACAAGACAACTACAAGACAGGACACCCACAAGACAGGCTACCCACAAGATAAGACAACCACAAGATAGGACACCCACAAGATAAGACAACCACATGACAAGACAACCACATACAAGACAACCACAAGATAGGACAACCACAAGATAGGACAACCACAAGATAGGACAACCACAAGACAGGACACCCACAAGACAACCACAAGACAAACACAAGACAAGACAACCATAAGAAAGAACACCTACAAGACAGGACACCCACACGGCAACCACAAGACAAGACAACCATAAGACAGGAAAACCACAAGATAAGACAACCACAAGACAGAACAACCACAAGACAGGACAACCACAAGACAAGACAACCATAAGAGAGAACACTCACACAACAACCACAAGACAAGACAACCAGAAGACAGTAATACCACAAGACAAGACAACCACAAGACAGGACACCCACAAGACAACCACATGACAAGACAACTATAAGACAGGAAAACCACAAGACAACCATAAGACAGAACACCCACAAGGCAGGACACCCACATGGCAACCACAAGACAAGACAACCATAAGACAGGAAAACCACAAGACAGGACACCCACAAGAGCTTCTTGCTGGCCCTTATCTCTGAGAAGACTATGGTATCAGGTAACTACTTCAAACCCCCACCAAAGCAACTGTCAAATATATTTACCGACACCACTAGAACATATATTCTGATGTCAAATTTCCGTCCTCCAATAAGATAAGGCTTCTCCAGGTATCTCTGGACGACGTAGGTTTCAGGTATTTGCTGATTTGGGTCTGGCAATGGCTGGTATTCACCCTGAAAACAACAATTTACTAAAAAAATTGAAGAAAAGAATTTGTTTGTTTGCTTGGGATTTAACGCCTAACATAAATTTTATTTCACTTATAACGGCATGTCTGATATGTACATACATACATCCATCCATACTGGACCCTGGTGTGATACACTGCCAATACATCCATCCATACTGGACCCGGGTGTCATACACTGCCAATACATCCATCCATACTGGTCCTGGGTGTGATACACTGCCAATATATCTATCCATACTGGACCCGTGTGTCATACACTGCCAATACATCCTTACATACTGGACCAGGGTGTGATACACTGCCAATAGATCCATCCATACTGGACCCGGGTGTGATACACTGCCAATACATCCATCCATACTGGACCCGTGTGTCATACACTGCCAATACATCCATCCATACTGGACCAGGGTGTCATACACTGCCAATACATCCATCCATACTGGTCCCGGGTGTGATACACTGCCAATACATCCATCCATATTGGACCCTGGTGTGATACACAGCCAATACATCCATCCATATTGGACCCGAGTGGGATACACTGCCAACACATTCATTCATACTGGACCTGGGTGTGATACACTGCCAATTCATCTATCCATACTGGACCTGGGTGTGATACACAGCCAATACATCCATCCATACTGGACCCGGGTGTGATACACTGCCAATACATCCATCCATATTGGACCCTGGCGTGATACACTGCCAATACATCCATCCATACTGGACCTGGGTGTGATACACTGCCAATACATCCATCCATATTGGACCCTGGTGTGATACACTGCCAATACATCCATCCATACTGGACCCGAGTGGGATACACTGCCAACACATTCATTCATACTGGACCTGGGTGTGATACACTGCCAAAACATCCATCCATATTGGACCCTGGTGTGATACACTGCCAATTCATCTATCCATACTGGACCTGGGTTTGATACACTGCCAATACATCCATCCATACTGGACCTGGGTGTGATACACTGCCAATACATCCATCCATACTGGACCCGGGTGTGATAAACTGCCAATAGATAAAGGCATACCAGAGCCAGGTGTGATAGAATCCTTATACATACTCATGCCAGACTTGTGTACACAGTACAGCCAATACAAACATCCATACCAGACCCAGAAGTGTTTCATTTCCTGTACACCAAAGACAAACCCTCAACCATACATGTCTCGTAGTCTATACATACAGGTATGGCGTATGTCCTCCTAGGGTGTAATTTATTGAATAAAAATACATCCAAGGATTAACACATGTCTGTTGTAAGGTAATTAAAATCCTGGCCCTGCTCATTTTGTTGATTAGGGTTTACCTTATCTTTTCAGGATATGGGTTAGCAAAGGTAAAGAGTGTCAAAATTCTGTCTTATTTTTAAATCACAAAAAAAGCTTGACAATATTAAGTTTTTAAGCTTTTGCTCTTTTTTTTATAAATTGTAATTATATATACCAGTCATCCAAAAGTTGTGAAATAGCTATACATTGATGTCACAGAAGGACAAAAGTGTTTTGTTCTTGGGTTTTGTTCTAAATAGCAGCATGTTGCAGGCGTTCTTTCAGTCTCATGTTACAAGCAAATGTTTATATCAGATTCTCCTCACCTTTTTCCATTCAGTGATATCTCGAAGTTTTCTGAACAGAAAGATCCCTTTACCCTGAGATTTAGCTGCTGGTTTCATGATCCATATCAACCCAGGTTGGCGTTTAAACTCCTCCACAAATATGTGATATTCTGACTGAAAATCAACATATTAAATAGATTATATCAACCCAGACTGACGTTAAAATTCCCCCACAAATATGTGATATTCCGACTGAAAATAAACATAAAAGAATTCACCATTATTAACCCAAGCAAATTTACACATATGTGATAATCGGGCTATAAACAAACATAAATAGAAATCACCATTATCAACCCAAACAACTTTACAATTATGTGATAATTTGACTATAAACAAACATAAATAGAATTCACCATTATCAACCCAAGCAAATTTACACATGTGTGATAATCTGACTATAAACAAACATAAATAGAAATCACCATTATCAACCCAAGCAAATTTACACATATGTGATAATCTGACTATAAACAAACATAAATAGAAATCACCATTATCAACCCAAGCAACTTTACAAATATGTGATAATTTGACTATAAACAAACATAAATAGAAATCACCATTATCAACCCAAGCAAATTTACAAATATGTGATACATTGACTATAAACAAACATAAATAGAAATCCCCATTATCAACCCAAGCAAATTTACAAATATGTGATAATTTGACTATAAACAAACATAAATAGAATTCACCATTATCAACCCAAGCAAATTTACACATAGGTGATAATCTAACTATTAACAAACATAAAGTATGAATAAGAACTGTGGCATGTTTCACAATGTGACCTCAGCCTGTGTAAAACTCAATTACCATGATGACCTCAGCCTGTGTAAAACTCAATTACCATGATGACCGCAGCCTGTGTAAAACTCAATTACCATGATGACCTCAGCCTGTGTAATACTCAATTACAATGACGATCAGAATTTAACAGACAGTTAGGTTAAATGTGGACTATGATTGCCTTTGGTGCTTATACTCCACATACCAGCAATATGAGAGTCTTCTCTAATCATACAATTTATAAATATATAGATATGAGAAATGTAAATATCTATGGAAATAAATGTGCTGCGATCAAATAATAGTTTAATTTAAACTGTCTTTCTTAAGAGTAAAACAATGAGCTGTCATTGAATAGAATCTGAATAAAAATTAGATATTTATAATTATGTTGTGTTTTTGAGTATTTAGATTATTCAGGAATTAGTGTTCAATAAGATCAAATAAGGTTAATTTTTTTTATTATATCATAATTTCAGGCAGTTTGAAATAATACACATAAAATTTCCAAAATATTTAAACCATAACACAAACAACTAAAAGTTCATGATAAAAATTAAGCATCAAATAAACTTACCGGCAGTTCAAACGTTGTGGGGTAGAAATCAAATCTGATAAAAATTAAGAAACATTAAAACATCAAACTTATTGTGACATAAACTTCTCAATCTTGAAGCCTGATACAGTCTCCAGTGCAATGTGATTAAAATCAGTTAGAAAATTAGCTCCCCTGTTGCATCACCACTGTATAGATTAGATGTAGTTTTATCCAATGAAAATCCCCCTTAGAAATGTTTTCTGGGTATTGAATCATGTGACAGCACTGGTCATATCTGATAAAAGCTTGATCTAAATTACCTCTTCCTGTATCAATACAGGGGTTTTATTTACGAAATTACCACAACAGAGTGACCTCCCTTTTTCAGTGATGAATCACATTGCCAGTAAAGGAAATATTGCAAATTTAGAAATAAAAGTTGATCAAACTGTGTGGATTTTGTTATTCTATGTCTTCCGGTTAAGATCAGTATTCTTCAACCTTTGACATACCGTCATTTTTAGCAATGGAGGAAAATTATTTTTCTACAGGGCAAAGCACTTCACATTTTATGGTGCAAGTGTAGCCATGTTCGAGTAGACAACACTGGGGCCATGTAAGTGAGATTTTCTTAAAAGAAAGGTTAACAAATGTTAAAACAAATTAACTTTTGTAAGCCTAACACATGGCTACCCGATATTTATTCAACTGAAATGTAGACAGATAGGAGTAAACCAAGTTTGAATACTTGTTTCATCAGACTGGAGTCTGACATTGACATAACATCATGGTCAAAATTCAGTTATTGTCGAAGGGAGATCATTAGATTACTGGAGTCTGACATTGACATAACATCATGGTCAAAATTCAGTTATTGTCTAAGGGAGATAATTAGGTTACTGGAGTCTGACATTGACATAACATCATGGTCAAAATTCAGTTATGGTCCAAGGGAGATAATTAGGTTACTTGAGTCTGACATTGGCATAACATCATGGTCAAAATACAGTTATTGTCCAAGGGAGGCCATTAGGTTAATGGAGTCTGACATTGGCATAACATCATGGTCAAAATTCAGTTATTATCTAAGGGAGATAATTAGGTTACTGGAGTCTGACACTGGCATAACATCATGGTCAAAATTCAGTTATTGTCCAAGGAAGATCATTAGGTTACTGGAGTCTTACATTGAAATAACCTCATGGTCAAATTTCAGTTATTGTCCAAGGGAGATCATTAGGTTACTGGAGTCTGACATTGAAATAACATCATGGTCAAAATTCAGTTATTGTCCAAGGGAGATCATTAGTCTGACAGTACTGGAGTCTGACATTGACATAAAATCATGGTCAAAATTCAGTTATTGTCTAAGGGAGATAATTAGGTTACTGGAGACTGACCTACACATTCAAAGAATTGATTTTTACTGTATGAACTTTTGGCGAAGATTCATCAATTGTTTTGATTTTGTTTGTTTGTTTTTTGTTTGATTGGGATTTAATGTTGTTCTCAAGGGTATCTCAATTATATGACCACGGATTGTCCACTTCACACTGTTCCTTGCTGTATGGTGAAAAACAGAGAGGAAACCTCGTAAAAACCAGCCCCCCGATTATTGGAGCCATATCTTGTGACTCACAAAGCGACGACTGATGGACCAATTGTTTTGAAGCTTTGAAACTATATCAAGTGTGATATTAATTACATGACGATGAGTTCTTTATATTTTTGTCTGTTCACCTCTTTTAAATATAATCATTCAGTGTTGATCTATCCATCATAGTCATTCCAACAAACATACAAAAGGATACATCTGGGCCTCTAATTTGCCAACTTCCCTCTCAACTTGTTTCTTCATACGCTTCAAATTCTTTACCATCAAGTTTTTTCGTGTCAACTGGAAAAAAATAAAATAGAATGCAAGTCTTCAAATTATTTTCATAAGTTTATCACTCTTGCTTATTTTAAATATTTACTCTATTTTATTGAGACAAAAATGAAAAGTCTTCCACTATAAGAGCTATCTCATCTGTTGAAGTAAGAGTCTAGTGCGGCCTATTCAGGGCAGTTTATAGAAAAATTTCCCAGTTTTCTATCCCAAATTCTTCAGACCATTTTAGGGTTCTGAATCCGCTTTTACCTAGATTTTAACAGGAATTTATGAAAATAGTAATGTATTGACATAATTTAAGCTTGAAATAGTTAAAGCGTGCATACGTTTCCCATGACTCAAATTGCTCTGGATACTGCCCTGCTATTGCACGCCCGTCATCACAATGTAAAAACACTTTTCACTACGGTGACTGCCTACCTCATAGTGGTTTCTGAAGTGTAGAATTTTCTGATGTTCCTGAAGGTAAGTGGTATCGTAGTTGTCCTTCAGCCATTCTCTGTCACACCAGAAAAAGTCCCATTCACCTTCACTGCAGAGATAAATGTATAATACATGGTCACATGACTGAATGGTTGATAGGTCTAGCAAATTAACCAGAAATACAAAACAAACATTTAAAAGAAAAATATTAAAAGTAATATTTTGTCAAAAGACTTTAGCTGTATTGATCATATGACAATATGATTATCCATTTTATGCAAACAGAGAGAAACTATGGTGAAAAGAGTTTTTATTTATTTATTTGACTTCATATTGCCCATATATGATAAATTAGTATTGCCCATATATGATGACTTTGCATAGTCTGTATATGATGACTTTGCATAGTCTGTATATGATGACTTTGTATAGTCTGTATGTGATGACTCTGTATAGTCTGTATATGATGACTTTGTATAGTCTTTATATGATGACTTTATATAGTCTGTATGTGATGACTTTGTATAGTCTGTATGTGATGACTTTGTATAGTCTGTTTGTGATGACTTTGTATGGTCTTATGTGATGAC
>JARFOD010001891.1:0-11810 GCA_031763545.1 Mopalia muscosa | reverse complement strand
AAAAATTACTACATAAATACGTGAGGGGTGCCATTTAAAAATTACTACATAAATACGTGTAACGTTAATATGTAGTAGAAATTACTACATAAATACGTGAGAGGCATTATTTTCAATTACTACAAAATAACGTGGGAGGGGGGACAATGCCTCCTCCCACGTTATTATGTAGTAATGATTTACTGCATAACAACGTACAACCCTTCCTTATTATGTACTAATAAATGCGACTCCTGCTGCTCTTACTATACTACTCAGAGGCTTAAAAAAAACTAACGATGACCGATGTGGAGGGTTTAAACACCATTTTAATCCGAAAAAAAGAAAAAGAGCTCTCCAGTGGCGTCAAAAGTGGCTCTTCCACAATACCCCTTGTATGCAGTAAACTGTCAACAACCAATCAGAAACAGGAAGTTGCCTCCCCTGGCATCGTGTGCTGCCATGACAACGCCATAACGTTCAGCTGAGATGTAAAACAGCGAAACAGCCATAAATTATAGCCATTGTGAAGTAGGCATGTTTTAAGTGTGTTGGCAACAACTAATTCTCTATTAGTGCTGTACGTTTTATAAAATTTAAAAAAAAAAAAAAAAAAAAAAAAAAAATTGGAAGCGGCCATGTTTGATTTTGTTGTTATTATCGGAAATTTGGCAGACGAACAATCCGACATTGGGATGTAACGTGTGTTACCATGGGAATTGAAAATGCCAAAACACAAAAAGTTTGTTTACGGAATAATGAATTTATTAATTTAAAGTATAGGCTGCCTTTGTCTTCGACATGGATTTTAACTATTGATATGCTCATGTAGAGCGAGTCTGTGAAGAAGGGAGTCAGAACTGCGTTAACAAAGCGGTCAGACTTTTCTCATTCAGGCCGCTGAGCCGTGCTTCTTGTTATGTATATCTGTGCACGGCACGTAACCCGTGGAGAGTTAGAATAAATAATTAAATCCGCTCTCCATTAAATGATTTTGGTTTCAGCAGACAATCGATCTGCAATCGTCGTGGATGAGCACAGGCACGTTAAATCAACACATATACAAGTAACTTATTGACAACACAGGAAAGTAATAAAGTACGATTGTAAAACAAACTATGTAAAACGTATTTTATTTATTATTATTTATTATTGAATACCTTACAAAACGAACTATGGTGACTAAACCGACCAAACATAAACATCACGTATTTTTTTTAATTATCGAAAAAAATGAAGTTCAACATAAAAAGTAATTCTTTTATATTGCTTGACACATCAAAATACTATTAAAACAATTAACAATTTACAAATGTATACTGTTTTTTTTTTTCCATTAGGTCTGTTTTTCACAGACAGATTGTATAAAACTGTCAGAAAATCAAATAAGTACATGTATAGAGTGAAATAAGTACATCAAATCACACCAAAAATATATCATGGAAAAAGTACAGGTAAAATGATTCTGAGGCAAAGAGAGTAATGTATATTGTTGGGAATGATCAAGACGTGTTTTGGCGGTGGGATATTCGATGTATTTTGAAAAGCAGTGTTTAATGCCGCTGACGAACTGGCACGGTGTTCCCGTCACAGGATCGACCTGGTGATGATTCACCGGTCTACAAGACATGAGATGAGCCAAAGCGGACGCAATAGTTTGTGTCCATAATCCGTGGCAGGGGATTAAGAGTGTGAAATAAAGAGATGATATAAGCTATACTAATACCACTTGTTGGTAGAATGCTTAATTTCAAAAGATCACACTGAGTAGGTAAATTAAAACGGAAATAATTGTATTCATATGAAAACTATCTGTGCCAAACAATTTTTCAGAAAATATCATACACAACCGGTACCGATTGTCACGAATATAATGAGTTGTGTTAAAATACTGATATGTAACATAGAATCTGGCGCCATTAAATACACAATCCACCCACAACCGACTTTGTTTACTTGCATAAAGGCACTGATTACACGGCTTATTGCAAAGAATCGAAACACTTTGAGAGTAGTCTCCCCTGTTAACCGTAAGTACAGATTATCTCCCTTGGTTTTTTTGTAAACCATTTTTCAGGGTAGCCGTCCTTCGGTCGAACCGGTTTAGGTTTAGGAGGGAATTTTGTTTCCCAGAGAGCAGGACAGCTATTTACTGATGGAAACAATATACCGCTGTTATAAAAAGGTAATAGCCTCTTGCTATAGCACGGAGCTGAAATCCACATTCATCCATCGAACCCAATAGGTCATATACAAAGACAGTGTCGAAATTCGTTGTGATTAAGCGTTTCGTTGAATGCAAACCTTCAAAGACGAAAATGATATTATTTATGTTTGTTAATTAAATACATATGTTGCCGTCAGAATATACATGTCCAGGTCTCAAATTCGCGAGAGTCCTGTGTTATTTTGACTGATCATGATTTGGCTGTAAAGCCAGTCATCTCCAGCTCCTGGTCAGGTTTGGATTCTCCCACACGTTTCAGGGAACGACTCGTCTGCACGTCATCGAACTGGGGCTTCAACAAAAACCGGAATCGCTGGAAACGAAATATGATATATATATATACGGTTGATCACACTAACGCAGGACCGTTCATAATTTCAATTCTATCATATTGTTGAAACACTCTCAAAGGAAAATTGCAAGATATATCTTTTTCAAATGTAGAGAAAGAAATATAACACCATATGCTTAAACGTGGACTTGATCGATATCCGTTGGTTTAGTTCAGTTGTTTGTAAAAAGAAAGCGCCATATCTGATTATCAATAATTACCCATACCAGCAATCTCTTGCCAAATGATAAAAATAACTATCTAACTTCGCTATGGCATGGTCATATTTAGAATCTACACGATTTACTACATGTTACAACAATTATATTTATACTAACATTTATATTATCAGAATGGTATTTAAAAAATGGCATTATGTGATGACGATGAACAAAGGGAAGTCTAACGACTAATGTTCCAAGAGCGACTGTTACTGATTAAATGATCTACACATTCTTGATTTTCCAAAATTATAAAATTTATATAAAACAATTTGTTGTGTAAAAAACCCGAACGACCGCAATAAAACCCAATTAAGCCTGACCCAACCACTGTACAATACATGTGGATGATTGGGTCACGTGAGAACAATAATCACAAGATATTTCTGGTTTAATCTGAACAATGAAGCATTTATATTACATTAGATCTGGCTACCGCATCAATCTATATGTTTGTTCTGCCCAAAAAGAAGCGCGATTAGAAAGATATATCCAGTATTTGTATGCTACAATTTTCATAAACTGGTAACGCTGGAACTATTAATATAACAGTCGTTCATGACAAAATAGAAAGATTACAAATTACGAGAAATCTTAACAAAGTGGTCGATGATGTATTGTCTTCCTGCTTGTGTAACAGACAGAGAATCACAGGTAATATAAAACGTGCCACTCCTCTCTCCATATTTCTCGTTAAAGCACATAGAAAATAACTCATGAAGGGATCAAGCCCAGCACATCGACAGTAGCTAAACACCTAACACTTCCCTTTATGGACATATTAACAATAATTCTTACCTTCTTTAAACTTCCGCCAGCATTATACATCCGCCAGATGGCGACACCGGGGATAAATAGTAACGGCACACCAGAAATAAACCATCCGATTCCACGAGCCCAGTCCGGATAGTAGTACACTCCAGACTTGCGCTTATACGTCATTTCCGGATACATAACAATATCCAATATAAAAAGAATCTGTAAACACACAAAAAAGCAATTATTATTAACTTAGGATAATATTGCAGAAAAATAATCTATAAATATGCAATAACATAAAGTTCCAGAAACGGTGAAATGGTTTATACATAGCACTTTCAGAACAGTGAACCAACTATGCTCAGCTACATGCTTACTCCGCATACAGTAACATTTAATTCATTGCTTCACTGATCCGTCATTTCTTGTATATGACAGCGATAAACTCCAGCTTTAACAAGCTGAGTAGTCAGTGGGTCCACCACTGAAGGCTGTTTTTTTTTTGGCTGCAATATGCAATATTGGTATTATTTTTTTCTGAAAACTAGTGAAATACAACCACAACTATGGTATTATCTAAAAAAGCAAAGTTTGAAGTAATATCTGAATTTGACTGATGGAAATTTTGGTTCGCAGAATTAATTTAAATGCAATCCCATCAGTTTTTTAGCCGGAGGAAACTACTTTCCAAGTTTGAAATATGTCCAATAATTTGCTCTCAAGCCTGGTGTTCAGAACACATTCAGACATACATATTGCTAAATAATGCAATTGGTGGCCGTATTGTTTTATTTCACTTGGTGATATCCATACCAATTCGTCATTTTAAGCAGAGAAAGCACAGTAAAATTTGAAATTAATAGGGATTTTTTTTTTCTGCAGAAAGGGGTCAATATTGAAAAAATATGCAATGGTTGTCATAGTGTTTTACGTAATTTGGTGAAATGCAATCTTATCCTTCGTTGTAATAGAAGCAAGCTCAATTCCAAGTTAATGAGAGAATTTGTTCTCAAACTATCATGTTCACAAAACAAGGGTGAATATTGTTTTACGAAATTTGATGAAATTCAATCCCATATTCTGTCTTTATAGGAGGAGAGTATATTTCAAGTTTCAATATAATCCATCATAAAATTATGTAATGACTGCCATTTTATTTTACGGAATTTGGTGAAATGCAATCTCATTCTTCGTTTTAACAGGAAGATGCTACATACCAAGTTTAAAGTTAATCAGTGAATTTATTCTCTACTTATCTTGTTCACAACACATACAGGCAAAAAAATTATGTAGTAACGGCCATTTCGTTAAACAGAATTTGGAGAAATGCAATACCATCTGTTGTTTTAA
Organism: Mopalia muscosa; assembly: GCA_031763545.1. Lineage (NCBI taxonomy): Eukaryota > Metazoa > Mollusca > Polyplacophora > Chitonida > Mopaliidae > Mopalia > Mopalia muscosa. The sequence continues at coordinate 6,943 of JARFOD010001891.1, read as the reverse complement.
CAGTAAAAAGGTACATACAAAGTTTGAAGTTAATCAGGGAATTTGTTTTCAACTTAGCATGTTCACAAAAATTTGTGACGGACAAAAGTAGCATTTCTAAGTCCTCCTTTCTATAGTAGTGCTGGACAAAAAGCCACACTATCCAAATGTGAAGCAGAAAAGCAGAAAAGGTAGGAAGGTTTAAAATATATATTGTTTAAACAACACTTTCTTTAAAAGGGAAAATGACATTGTTTTATAAAGAGGAAAGAACTCTGCAATGAAAAATTCTCCACAGTGCATGGCAGGCGAAGTGTTTCAATATTAAATAATATTTTTGAAAAAGTTGATATGTTTGAATTAAAACGTAATGTATGTTTCAAAATTCTCCCATTGCATTAAACAAATTTATATTTCATTTGTATATTTGTAATTTATGTTCTAAAATTCTGCATTTGCATTTATATATATTTATTATCTACATATGCATATTCTTTCATGAAGTTATTTATTTATTTATTTATTTATTTTCAGTGATGACTGTTTCTATCAAATCTTGTGGCTTTTGTGTCACTTAACATATATCAATTGCTGAACCATTTGGATATCCCATAATGCACTTTTGCAGGAAATATATTTAAGCTCGTTTTGAAGACAAATAAAAATTCATGCATATAAATCCAAATCATCGCATACATATCAAAACTTATACAACAAATATATATAAATATTGTATATATGTTTTAAATATAGAATATAAATAAAACTATATGCAATGGAAACTATAAATTATGGACAAGAAATTTATATTTTAAACAAAGAAGGTAAATAAAGGATATTGAAACACTTCGCCTGTCATATCAGTGTGCATCTGTGTTGTCACCCACTCTTTATAGAAAATTTTATTTTTACTTGTAGCCCCTCTAAAGATATTATATTTGGCAGCATTAAAAAAATATTATTCTGTCCGTGTGGGTTTCAAAGGCGCTAGTAGTCTTTGCAGAAGCTTTGCATTATCTTTACAAAAGATGAAATATCATTCTTTGGCGTTTACAACAGTGTGGTTTTCCGTACTGTTGGCATAGCTGTAATTGTCCAGTGTTTAAAAGAACAAACAAGGGGAACAACATAAAATTGCCAGCTTGATTAATGATTACCACATCCGCTTTATGAAGCGGTAAAGTATCTGGATTGAAAATCAACCGACCAAATCTTAATACATTAGATCCACAGTTTATATACATCAGGTTAATATATATCGCGAGACTCAATCCTTTTTTCCATGGTGCTACCCATTAGAAGAAACACAATCCATTGATTTGATATGACCAAATCTACGAATATCAAAGAGCGGGTTTGAAACAAACACTTCACATCACCTGTATGATAAGCCACCGGTTAATCACATTTTAATCTAATCAATACAATATACTTGAACAACTCAAAGTATATAGAAATTGTTAACTCGAAAAGCGCACCAGTGAATGAAATACTAAAAACATCCTTGCACTTTAGTTGATTTTCTATTGTGAGAATCAGTAAGAGATGCGAGATCATCGGTTAATCTGAATCGAATCGGTTATGAGCTTTATATACAGAACATGCAGAATGCGAGACTTTATCGTTATCCTGTTTTCATTGTTGAAGTTGAATGGAATCCCATTAATCATTAATGGTAAGAGCGACAAAGGAAGACAAGGAATAGGCGATAAGTATATGATTCCCAAAATTAGTCGTTGGGCCACCTGATGAGGCTTTTTGGATTTGAACTTATGGATATATTAACGAGCCTCGTTTCCGTGCAGATAAGAGCCCCGTTTTCAAGCCGCTGGAACTTAAAAACGATGCTAGTATTTGCGCTAAAACTTTGCTTGTCGATATATCCGTAAAGCCTTTTAATTTAAAAAATCAGATCATCTTCTTAAAAGGATATAAACAATGTACCCTTCGTTAATATATACTCATCCTCCAAGTTACTTACTATTGCAAACAGCGGGGAAGCCACCATCCAACAAATTTTGAAGTATGGACCGATTCGATATCCCAGCATGTATTCAACATTGTCTATAAATTTATTCACCCCTGCAAAAGAAATTGGCATTTGTTTTAATTTCCTGACCTTTTAACTGTTGATTTATATTAAATTCTATCGCTAGCTGATACCGTAATGTAACATAAACAAGTGATCGTACGTAATATATACATTCCTGAAAACGCCGTAAAGGCCACCTAGGTCTTAACAAAATAAATAACTATTTAAAACAATTATCCATAATTATAAATTGTTATTTTGTAAATTTCAACCGGTAAATAAATTATTTTAATAATTCGAAACCTACAAACGGGAAAATATCAGAAACAAACGCTGCACTTCAATTATCGCTTTCTAGAACTATACAAAATTTATAGAATCAAGGTTGTTGGCGTGAACCTGGAAAAAGATTCTCATAACCAAACCTATAAGAAATAGCCCCAAGGCAAATCAGTAGTCCTACACGCAAACCGCTGAACGCCAGGCGCAGGAAGCCTGTGTTTTTGAAGGAGCCAAGCTGAAACATCAACCCTGATGATAAAACCAATCATGATACCCTCCGATAAATTTATTTACCCTGCCGATTTATAGCTCTCTAACCAAGGACATTTTGTTTGAAGAGTGGCAATGCAGTAGTTACTTAGCACTGGTTGGCAAATCAACTATCCAACGTTATGGAAACCGGTGCTGGTGTCAATTATTGTTGGAATACACTGCTTAATATAAGTGAAATACCTGTAAGCTTGGCGTAAAACACCAATCAATCCATATCGCGGATTCTGGAGGGCTCTAAAATAAGAACTCACCATAAAAGTAGGCTATCCCTATACACTGGAGGAATACCATTAACAGTAGAATTCGTCCGCCGCAATACCATTCAAATATCTGCTGAACATACACTCCTCCCTGAGAAATCCAGGAAATAATATTAATTAAAATACCAAACATTTTAAACAAAAAAAGAAAAATATTCCTTTGTCCATTCTTCCATTCCCTCTTAAATCATTGATTATTGAGCAAGATAGTTGGCATGGTTTTCCAAAAGAAATATGATAACTTATACAATAGAAAACAATTAAGTTTAGTGAAATTTCTATACCAGTTGTCCCGAGTTTTTCAACCAAAATGTTGCATAATTGTAATTAAATAACACCAAGAGAATGTTGTATAACGTTTACATCATGTTTCACACTATCGTCAAACAAACACCCACGATAGCGTCCGAAACAATTGCATACCTCTGTAACCATGCCGAGTCCCACCAGAAACCAGGAAGTACAGAGAACGGCAATGAAGATTTCTTTCTTGGGGGTCCCCCGGAGATATTTGGGGAAGAGATCTGTCACTGATACAATGAATCCTTCACAGTGAGCAAACTGCAATGAAATAAAAGTAGAATTATTATCTTGTTTGCAAGTGTTTTAGTACACCATGATTTATTTTTAAATTGGAAAGGATTCAGACAGCTACATCATGTATGTTGGCAAGTTCATAATTTCTTAAGATTTCTTGGTACAGCAAATAGAGAGCTCGTGGCTGTGGCTTAGTGGTAGCGTGTGTACTTCCTAAATCCTACTCCATATTAGTGCAATAGCCTTGAGTACGAAGTTAAACCCCAATTAACAAAAAAAGCAAATAGAACAATTCTGAGGTTTCAAAGCAATCCGAAAACCGTGTGAGATTTTGTTCCATGGATCAGCTGCAGCTCGACAGAAATTAAAGTGGCAGGTGCTAATGGGACAAAAGCCCACCTGCGTTTGTGAAGGGTGCGCCGCCTGCCATGCAGATTAACACGAAACAATGCTTATTAACGCACAAATAGGTTTGGTGATTACATTTCGCGCGCATTCCATGAAATAGTTGTCGAGTCACTGGTTAGTGCTGCAGCCGTAGACTTCAAGGTTTGTGGTACTTAGCTTCACAAGACGAAAATGGATTTATCCAATTACGTCTCATTTAGACCTGGAAAAATGATGTTATAACAGATCTCATAACATTGACCAAGTGATACATGTTTTAGACACGTCGATTTACGGATTCTTTTTCCATTGACGAATAGAGAATCCATGAGAAACCGATTTCCTTGCATATGGTATATAATGTCTAGGTTTGGAGAGAAATCACAGTTGCCTTGGCGCAACAAAACTAAGGGGGCAACAAGAACAAAACTCGTTGCAATGCATTACGTTTCTTTTCTTCAATGTTTCGCTTTAGTTGTCTAAACCGTCGAATGTTGTTTTGGTCACCATTGGGTTGGCATATCGTAATATGGGTGTTATAACATTAAGTAAGTTTCGCAAATCAATCCCTTAATCAAGTTAGGGCCACCTGGCTAAGGTTTGTATGAAGAGTAGCAGTGTTGTCTTTACTTAGCACTGGAGGAAAATTAACTATCGAACATTATACAAACGTTTCACATCTTGGTTGTGCTAGTGTCAATTATTGCTGCAATACACAGCCCTCATTGAAGTGAAATACCCTAAAGAATAGCAGTAAACTCCAATCAATCAATCACAAACGAAGGACTTCGTGAATATTAAGCTTTGTCTCTTAGATTGATCTCATAATTTCCTCGGACAAACACCACATGGAAATGCAAGGGCTTAAACTTATGCTTGGTAAGCCAATCCCATGATATGTGAGCTAGATGAATAGTGTTTGAACAATAGCGGCTTATATTGCAGAATATCTCCAGTATGGTGTTCAACCTTGACACATTTACAGTTCTTCTGTTGAAATTCTTCCACGTCTTACATAATAGATACATTAGTTTGTTTGGAATCTTGGCACACAGCTAGCCACTGTTGGCTCATACAACCAGGTAATCGGGACGACCCTGGGACTTGTTGAACAGTAAATAGGGTGGGGTTAAACGGTCAAGACGCCGTTTCATACAGGCTGTCAACATCAACACGAAGTTCAGAGCTACTTCGATAAGATAACAGAAAATCCGAACAACCAATAACAAATCCGCAGAAAGAGCAGGGTCACCACGGGACAACATGGATTTATATTTGGTTTAAGATTGTTGTTTGGTGTTTCACATAGACTGTCATAGATGGCTATCTTGGCTTGATGTTTCATTCTATACTGGGAACAATGGAACAAATGAAAGACTTAATCGGGAAGTTAGGTGCACGATTGGCTTTTCGAGCATTTTCTCGCGTAACTTGTCGTGTCAGCCAATGTGATATCTTTAACGTTAAGTCGTATTATCCTGGATAAATGATAATAAAGCTAATGGTGAACCTTAATGTAATTTGGCTGTTTATAACGGAAAAGAGTGATTCAGATAATAAAACCAAAACTGGTTATTGTTGAATAGTATGTACCAACAATTATATCAGGAGCTGTCCAGGTGAATTTGCGCTTAAGAATTACTAGGGGTGTGAATGTATCATTTAATTAACCATAACTTGTTAGTCAATGGTACATGTAGTGCGGTCAACCAAAATAAAGTTATAATATAGACATATTTCTCTAGCATTCAACTGTTTGGCTATGACCCTCCTTTGCTTTGTATTAAAAGGAACATTTTGGAAAAATAGCAAATAACGGACCGTTTCTGAGATTATTCTGCTAAGGATGTGTCTTCTTTCGACCAATTTTCCGGAGGGAGGGGGACGGGGGGGGGGGGGGGGATATGGACTTAATCGCTATTAGTATTTTTACGATACCCGGGGATAAATAAACTTGTACATTCTTTAAATATTTCTTTAAATAGAGTCAATTTACATTTTTTTCAAGTGTGCCAATACACTTCTTAGCATAGTTGACCACATCCAATACCTAGCATCAGATTACCTCACTGACTCACTACCTCACTTCTCACTTTAGCTAGCTATTACTATAAATAGCTTTGATTCACTGAATGACGCTTGCAATACACCTGAATAATGCGGTCAGGGAAACACCCGAATCTGTTTGTTACTATTGTGGCAACCACTGGCAGTTAAATAATTATCGTTTTGAACCAAGATATTTATTTCATCTTCAAGTAGTTACAATACTTTAATGTGTGTACTATGTGTAAGCTATGAGTGGAGTTTTATTTTAGTATTAAAGTCCATTAAAGCGATTCTGTCATTACTGAAAGTGTTGTGTCGCCCAGGAATTTATAACGCTTATCAGTATGTCTGACCTCCACAGGGTTTTACCAGTTATAATTCGGTGAGTAGAACTCAATCTAACCAGTGTCAAACTGGATTATAAGGTCCAGTTTTCCAAGAGGTGGTTTATTAATATGCCCATTACATTCACATGATTTATAAATCCTCTCAATGAACAGTCACTCAACGTTGTTTACACAATAAACGTGAGACTTTTGATTTCAGTTGACAGGAATTATTTAAGAATAAAGAGCCATCACAAGATTTTGTTTAGCAGTCGGCCCAACTTGTTAGATACTATGATGATACAGTTTACATAGCAACATATTACCAATTTATGAAAGGTTGTGTATGTAACTTAAGTTATGATTTATGTAACTTTGTTGTTCTTCTTCCTATGTCACATCTGTGGCAGGAGTGTAAATAAAGATTAGTTGAAATTTACTCATAGTTTAAGGGTTTAAAAGCATTGTTTTGTGGGTAGTTACGTAGTCGTAGGACAGATATATATATCATTTAGATTTTTTTTTTAAATCAAGCAGCACGACCATATATACAGGTGTATATGAGTAAAGAAACATTGCACTCTGGTCTATTTATTGTGCTGTTTTGGGCAATAGTAAGAGCGATCAAAACGTGGTAAATACTTGATTTAAGAGCACTCGTTTCAAAATGTTTCACACTGGTATAATCACACACGTGGAAAAACTCAAGCACCATGGCTTCGATTTTATTTAGACATGTGATATTTTGAATAATTTTTGTGTCTTTTAGAAAGTGAAGATTAACAGTATTTTCGTTATTTTGGAATAACACTTTCTTA
>JARFOD010001880.1:0-11810 GCA_031763545.1 Mopalia muscosa | reverse complement strand
GTACTAGGTAGTGGGCTTAATGGATCAGTGCTGGGTATGGATTGGAACAGAAAGTCTCCCCTTGAATCAATAACAAAACCCTTTTTATTGTGTGACTTAATTTTATTTGGATATGTAAAATCTGTCAGTGACGGAAGCAACATGTAAAAATTGATCTGAAGCTAGGAAGTAGATGCCAGTTGTAGTTACCGTAATAACAAAAAGAGACAGACATCTGCTGGGATATCAGCACCTAGCAATTTCACCCCAACCAGCATCATTCAGATGTGTTTAAGGACAGGAAACTTACTATTAGTTATAATTGTGTGATCAATGAAATTATGTGTTAAGTATCGGCTACTTACAGCTGCACTGACGTTGGTGATAATTCACCTCTAGATATAATTCTGTTAATTGTGTGAAGACAGCCAATTATTGGACTTGATAAGAGGTACTTTTACCACATATAAACCAAAATGTAACAATCTTGAATTAAATCAGGGATTTTCATTTCTTTGTTTGCTTGGTTGATACACATGACCAATGAGAATACATTGCATGCAATTACAACACAAACCTAACTGATAAAACAACTGATAAAACTGATGATCACAAAATATTGGGAAAAACAAAGACTTACCATGTCAGGGCCTTTGTGTAATGTCAATGATAGATCAGTCTGAAATGATAAAACCAAAAAGTCAGGAATCAAATGGATCATGGCTGGGAATATGAACTAACAACTAAGTCGAAAACTGTTGATTTCCAAAAACATAATGTAGATATTTAATCAATCATAAAAATGTTTGATGTTTATCCAGAAATTGTATAAAAATGTTTGATGTTTGGCTGTGGTGGGTTCATCTCTTCATTAGCTAATCATGTGTTAGCCATAAGATGCTCTTACCACTAACAAACAAACCTTTCATCATGCAAACAAAAAAGATTACAAACATAAAACCAAAAAGTTCATTTTTTTTGTGTGTGGTGTTGATAATTTGAAACAAAGCTTGCACAGGCAAGAAATATTTGATGCCTCGAGGGACTGAATGCTTGTAGAATCTGGGCTGATCTCTAACAGATCAAATGTCTTCAAGGGCTCTGTCACTTTAATTAGAGAGACTGAAGCGGCTTCTTTCTCAGGTGGTGTCAATTACCTAATGGGGACATAGGAGTCCTCTAAATCTCCCAGACACACCAACTTAGGGCCTGCGGGCAACAGAAGGGCCACTTCCCCTCATTTCAACCGAGATTTTAGTATGAAGCCATGGTAATGTCTCAAAGAACATCAGGGTGAACCAATGCCACTTCTTCCTTCAATTGACCTTAAGCTCGCTTTCCTGCTTTAAACCAACTCAAAGATTCTTCATCCAAAGACCTCATTCAACAAAATTGGGTAACACACAGAATCAACAAAGAGATTTGACTTCAAGAAAAACTTCATTTACAGAAATTACAGACTCTCTGCTGCCAGGCAAATTTGAAAGATTTATGCTTTTTAACACAGGAAAGCCACATCAGAGAATTTCAAGTAATCCTAAATAAAACAAGGACTTTATCCACCGAGAACAATATCAGAGGTAAAACAGAGCCCATAGGAAGGCTACAACCGTACAACTATAGGACAGTAGCTATAGTCAGAGGTTTTAAGCTTACATCTTATTATGGATTTAATATAATGTGGCTTAACATAGAGCCAATAGGGTCAAACGCTTAAAAGATGTGGTCGCTAATTTCATTAAATTATCAATGAATGATCAGTTGTCTTCCTCATATACGTGGAACATCCAAAGGATTCCAAATCAAATTTAAAGTAATTGTTTATACAGATAGCATTGCAAACTTCATTTTGATCATTCTGTTATTCTACTGTACACTTTAAGCTGATTATGGGACCATTCCAAACCACACATAGAATTGTTTCTGATAACAGTAAGCTATGTTATTGGCTTCACACATCAGATCTGTGACAAGAACCTGTTCAAGAAAGATCCCAGCAGAATGAAGAATTGTTTCTTATAATCACAAGTTATTGGCCTCCAACTTTAGATATTTGACCATTATGAGACCTTTTTGACCTTCCATCAGTATAATTTTAAAACAATATACTAAACCTCTGTTTGTTAAAAGAATATTTTTTGCTTAATTGGGGTTTAATGCACCATGTACTGAACACTTTTTTCACCGATATGACAGTGTGCCAATTGAATGGGTTACAAACACAAACTAAGGCAATAAACAATAACAAAGTTGTACAATGACAAGGCCAAATACAACTGAGTCACTTTCACATAGCCCCATTTGAAACCACCAGGGCAATAAACAATAAGCTAACTCCATCAGTGAAAAGACAGACTAGTATTACTCTATTTCGTCTATCAACACTTGGGCATCTGGCTAATGACAGTTTGTTTTAAGAATAGCAATTCTCTCTTTACTTAGCACTGGAGGAAAATTAACTTTCCAACCTTATGGAAATACTTGGTAGAGCTAGTGTCACTTTTTGGAGGAATAAACCCCCATGATATTAAGCATGGCCTAAATCAATCAATCCATTGGCACTTTACATTGAGTCATCAATTTAACCACACAATGTGCTTTGGTATTAAATTGCAGATGCAGACACGAAATAATAGTTAAAAAGTGATAATTAGATGTCATGTTGGTGGTTTAAAATAGCTCAGGTTTGTCCACATCTGTTTGAACAAGTGGGTTCCTTAATCACACAATTATCACAATCTTTCTTATTCGACATATCATTTTTTTTCACACTTCTTACCCACTCCCAAACTGTGTGATAATATTGGTTATTTTCACTAGTGAAGATAATTACAATAACATAAATGTAATGTCAAGGCGACGTCACACTGTAAGCATCATCATGTGGTGCTATGGTGACTTCATGCTGTAAATAATCTTTTGTGAGAGATGGTTCAAGTATCATCTCTTAATGCTCTGTGAAAACATCTTATGAATGTAGTGAACAGTGCATTTTTTACCAGAAATTGTAAAATGTAACGAAAACCTATGAAAAGTGCTTAGTGGGAGTAAAAGATTATCTAACTTATTAAACTTGAATGTTATACACAGGATCTATTTGGAAAAACACTAAAGATACTAGTTATCTACAAACACTTACTGCTTTTTAGAAATATAAACTTTACAGTGGTTTTTGAATAAGTGTCAGAAGTGAAGTTGAAGTTGTTTGCAAAGTCTTTAATGACATGATATAAAACAAAACTTTCTAAATGCTGTATTACTTTTTAAAAACTGAATTTAATAAGTGACACAAGGTTTCCTACTGGTCTGATGGCAATCAATGTTATTTTCACATCTTATCGTCGTTTGTTTATCTGCCTGCCATGTTTAGGCAGTATTAGCACATAAGCTAGCCACTCGAATTGGGGAAAAAACAGGGCACTAAAACTTTGTATGTAATTACCCTTTTGGAGCCTTTTTATACATGTATCTTATACCAAATCTACCCTAATTCTATGTCACTATTTTAAAAATTGTAGCAGAATTTTCGCTTTTAATTTTATTATTTTACAATTTTTATACTTTAACTGGATCCGAAACCCCAAATTACCAAAAATACAAAGTTAAACTGTTAAGTACAATGTTGAATGTAATTTTTTGGTCTTTACTTTCAGACTGGCCATCCTTTATGGTAAGCGATTCCTGGCCGTTATTAACAGGGCAAGAATACTGAGAATGTATCTTATGCTGCTCAATATTGCAATTGAGATAAATAGATTGATTAGTGTTAAACACCACATTCAGTGGTATTAGAGCTAGGCTGTGGTGTGAGTGCTAAGGACTTTGGGCCTTTTGTTCATCTGGTTAATTTATATGGGTTTTTAATTCTCATCTATGGCTTCTAACTAGATTATGTGCATAATTTGGTCTTTTATGAAGTTCTTGAAGGGCTGTGTGTATGCTTTCTGGCTAATTAAGTTGATTTGATTGTGTTAATAAGGCTATCAGGGTCATGTTAATGTTCACATAGATTTGTTGATTTATCGTGCAGGCTGCAAAACTATTTCACATTTTTAGTTGTGTTAGCTAGTGGCTATGTATTGGTTGAGCAGTGAACTAGATAATAAAATAATATGGCAAAGTCAATCAATAAATGTATCAATAGTCAGTACATTGCTGCAATATCAAAATCTGTGTTCAAGACATAATGCGTTGACAAGAGTGCCACTTCAATCAACTTTATTCTTTGAATGTCGGCCTTTCTTAAAATTATGTTTAATGCATTTTTATTTAGACCAATAATCAATTTTGCAAAGTAATGCAAAAATGGCAAATATGGTAGTGCTGAATACAATATGTGCCAATGATCAGAGTTATGCATGGCAATATTGATGTATAAAACAAATATGTTTAAAACAAAATGTGGCAGTTCTGTGTGTAATTAAGTTGCAGTTCTTTACATATGACAATGTTAACTTTTTAATTTGGTAGTGTTTTGGGCAAAATGTGTTAAATGTGGTTAATTTATCAGCCTTAAAAAGAATTATTTGAAATAAAATAAGGCAGTATCGAGTGTAAAATATGGCAGTTTTGAGTTAAAAATGTGGCTGTTTTGACTTTTAAATGTGATAGTAGTTGGAGACAAATAAGAGTCTTGAGTGTAAAATATGAAAGTCTTCAGTTTAAAATGAGACAGTTTTGGGTGTAAAATGAGACAGTTTTGGATGTAAAATGGAACAGTTTTGGGTGTAAAATGAGACAGTTTTGGATGTAAAATGGGACAGTTTTGGGTGTAAAATGAGACAGTTTTGGCTGTAAAATGAGACAGTTTTGGATGTAAAATGGGACAGTTTTGGGTGTAAAATGAGACAGTCTCGGGTTAAAAATGCAGTATATTTGAGCGAAAAATGTGGCCATTCTGAGTTTGGATATGATAATATTTGGAGAAAAATAATACAATGTTTTGCTGATTAATGATTAGAGGAGTAGTGAATGTACGCTATCTAGACTCCGGCTGGCTAACCTTCTATTTTTGTTGAAGGCCGGGTGGCCGAGTGGTCTAGGTAGCCTGCATTTACTGCTGGCGATTCGGTGCCTAACTCTGAGGATCGTGGGTTCGATTCCCGGAGTGGGTCTCAACCTACAAAATTTTCTGAACAGGTATATGTTCTAGCTAAGAAAGTGCAATTCCAAAATAACGAAAATACTGTTAATGATTCCATAGCTGGTAGTAATGGAGACAAATATTTTAATGGAACTAGCTCAATCAAAATGGTGTGTGTTACCAGATATTATGAACAGCCACTTAATAGAACGGCTAACCAGGGATCTCATTTCATTTGAACAAGGAACATCATTATTTTACCAGCATATTTCATAGATTTTCTCTCACATTTCATTCTGTATTTGTCGCCTTAATAAACAGCCAAGCATGCAAAGATATCATGTGAGTAAATTTGAAACCATACAGTAAACAAGTGACAAAATACCTTAAGTAAGATCAATGTAATGATGATGTATTAAGTTAACATAGGAGAGAGTTTCGATTACATAGATCCAACAACTCTACCTATGCTATTAAAGGTAGTAGACAGGTAATGTGTATACTAACATCTAAACCACATTGTTCGTACGGTGTTAATAATGCACAGGTTAACTGTTTGGGCCTTTCTGTCATGTAACTATAACACTGGAATTCTTAGTTTTTGTTTAGGGTTAATTTAAAGAAAACCTTAACCCAAAACGAACCACAACCAATAATCTGACACTTAAAAGACTTCATATCTTACGAACTGTAGCCCTATATAATTTGCTTCCTGATCATCTTTTTTTGTCACTGGGCTAATGCAGCAATATGCACTGAAGCACAATATTCTTTGAGCTGTGATATACAGGAGCAGAAACATTAGGCTAGAAACCGAGGTTGAAAAAGCCCTAAATGAAGCGATAGTGCACGGTTAATCGACTGTCAAATATAACATGTATATGAAAATATTAATATTAATAATGTGAATCCTACAATGGTGTTGATTTTGTGAGTTACATTCTGAATGATTTACTCATCGATTTATTTGCTGTTCGGAATACCACGCCTGGAAAAAATGTAAAATTTCTCACGACCACTAATTTTCTCACCAGATTATACATACAGAGAATACAGTTCGAAAAAGTTCATGTACTATAGGCTTGACTTTATAGGATAAATTCAACTTGTCTTGGTTTGACATTGGTATTGTAGTGGGTTTTATAAAAAAATCATGATAAATTTTATTTTATTTTTGAAATTTCTCACCAGACCTACGGTTTCACACGACCATGGGTCACATGATTCTCCAGGAGTGCTGAATACATATGAAAATAATACTCTCCAAGACTACAGCCGACAAGTTTCACGAAAACACACAGAAAACACGATATTTAAATATTATCTGGAGGCTGTTTTCTCTTTGCTTTACAATGACCAGAACTATGCTGTAACTCAGTACAAACTCTAAACAGGTTAAATGAAAACTAATTTGAGAGTGGTAATCTATTGAGTCACAATATCAGTGATTATCCATGCTTCCAGTTTATAGGATTATCTTTGTGACAGTAATTAACAGCAGGCTAACAAAGGTAACATGTCAATTAAGAAAGCTGACATTGTTTAACAAGCTTGATAAGCAGGTGAAGTACCATACAGGTACCAACTTTAACCAGACTAATGGGCTTTAGGCAGAGAGGTCTACACAGGTCCTTTTGTCACCATGAATTGAAAAATTCCCTCATTTGTACACCCTGTTTTATGAAACTTCAATATGCAAAAGATAGGGAAACAGTACAAAATGTATATTCAATTATTTTAAGAAAAGAAATTTTGACATGGTTTATACAGATAATAATCCGGAAACTACATGTACACGCTGCATTTAAAAACAGACACTTTAACATAGTTTTTGCAACAAACAAGATCATATGAATGTGTCACATGTTGTTTTTTTAGACAGATAAAACAATCCACTTAAATTGTTCTGAGAAAGATTGTGAAAACTTTTTTTTCAATTAAGATATTTGCTTTGGAGTGGAATTTTGGCACAAGGGTTTATTTCCTAGCAAGAGGATAATATAACCAAATTATATTAAATGCGTATGTTATGTGCTGTAGACAACGCATCACTCAAATTTTCTCCTGTTGAGAAAAAATACTATATATTTTGGTAAAGACGAATAACATTGCATAAATCTAAAGTAAAATAAAATCAAAAGAATGATGTGAAGGCAATATCTCTGTGGCGACAGGTAAAGTTTCTTGAAGATACAGTTCTCGGGATGGGTGCCAGAAACCAAGTAAGGGATGCACTGACAATCACACTTAAAGGTATTCCCAAATTGTTGATTCCTTGAAAATGTATAAAAATAATCCATTTTTCACCCAATGATTTGCAACTTATTTCATTAAAAAATTTGGCATACCTGTGGAGAAATTGGGATTCGAACATCTGACTTTTTATTTAGAGTCAGCTGTTATTCTTGAGTGACGTCAAGAGGGTAATTCACTAAAATGACTGGTATCTATAGAAACCTGACGGCCATTTTGTTATTTCTCATAATCTAGCAATTCTTCGTGTATCACCAGTAAGGAGTCGTCATTATCTGCCATGGAGTGGTCATTATCCGCCACAGATTGTTCAGAATGGAGTTTCCCCTGCCTACGTCACAGCTCAAATAACTTGTATGAAGAGTCTCAAGTTTGTAAGTGAATAAAACCAATACTAAGAGTCAGAAAAATACAGGATTTATTTTACAGATAGTTAATAGTATTAACTTTGTAATTCAGTCCCTTTCAATCTGATTTAAAACACATTTGGGAATACCTTGAATAATAATAGTAACTAATTAAGAATCTGACTGAATTATGCATGGTTTTGGGGAAAAAGTTTTAAAAATTGCTTTAAAAATATCGAACAATTCTCAAGACAGGCTCCACAAAGTAAAGTATGGCATATATTAACCTCTGATCTGTAAGATAGCAATAGGCAAATTAGCAAAGTACAATAGAAATGTAAAAATATCAAAATGTATCATGTAATTACCTAACTGTACATACACAATTTGGTGGAAAAATATTGAGTAGCTCTCTCAAACAAAAACAAAGAAAAAACACATGTTAACCCTTGACCTATAATTACAAAATGCAGGATGATCAGAGAGTATTATCCACAAAACTGGCAGCAAAGCAGTTACAGAGAGGACCATGGGTTAAATTTCTGGCCACACATTTTACAGAGCAACTTAAAGTTTCAGAGAAGTTACAATTCCTGTCACACTCAAGCAAAAAATAAGGAATCATCTTCTTGCTCATTTTTTTAATTCCCTCTGGTTGCTTCTTTGAGAATACAAAAATAGTTGAGTTAGTGAGAGAAAGTGGAGATGCTGTAACAGTATTTGAGGTAACCAGAAATCAGACATTGACGGAATAAACAACAGACATTGATTTCACTTTGGAATGTCTAGTCTACCTGAGATTTCATTACTACTGAATTTTTACTGTTTGGGAATCCTATTTTTGTGTGATGTAAATCAAGTGTGTCTTACAATTGGACTGCTTTTACACAACCACTGTTTGGACCATTTCCAAGGTTTAAACAGAAATACTGAATATAACCTTTAATAGTTATCAAAACATACAATTAATTTATTTTTTTAATGTACTTGAAATAAATGTAAAAGATTCCTCTGTAACATAAATTTCAGTTCTGTATTTTATCTATCAAACCAATCTTGCCCACAGGTGAGAAACTGATAATTATCAGACTTTTCTTTCTCAAATGACACAGTTTATTAGCAGCTATTTAAGAAACAGTTTTTAAGAACTTATATGGCTAAATCGAATAAACACGTGATAATACATGAGCAATCTGTCACCCCAATGGATGAATAATTATTGAACATGTACAGTGAAATGATTTGCACCTATAGACCAGAATAAATGATTGGATCATTAAGCTGATCATTCTGTGATTTATGCCCATAATGACTATCATTTCCCTTGAACAACTATTGAGACAGATCATGTTAAATGGAGAAATCTGTTGTTCTGTCATTTCCAATTAGGCCCAGTTGTTTTAAGGTACAATGCCTGTTCAGATTAAACAAGACCTTAGCCTCGAGTCATCTACCAAACAGCTCAGATCATGATCTGGTCAGTGCACATGTTCTCTTCATAACACTGGTTACTTTCTTCACCATTTGTTGAAGTTGACATAAAGAATACAATGGATTGAATAATTGAGGGGTTTTTTACAGAAAATAATAAAACTTCTGAAATGACAAAGATATTAATCAACTTGTTTTTCAAATAATTTGGTTGTAACAGAGAGTTCCAGTTTTTGAAATAAAAGCTTTTTTCATTGAGTGAGAAGAATGTACTTAGAAACCTAAAAACTCAATAAGGTGTACTCTCTTGATGCACTGATAAAGAAAACAAAGCTTCACCATTTCAGGGTGGGATTTTAGTTAGAAAGTATCAGCGATACTTCATTTCCCTAGTTTCATCTAAGTGTAAGAGAGAGCTTTCTCTCCTACATCAAATTCCATTGATGCTTTACTTCAGGTAGAACAGGGAACGTCGTGCGTACTGACCAAATATTGATCTTCAACACTAACAAATGTATCAGAATGGATATCTCTAAAGTTCCTCCATGCCTTATCTGGTACGGTGTGTGGGATGCTCAGATCTGGCAGTCAAGGATCATCAACCAGGACAATGACACGATCCTTTTAAATGAATTCTTTTGAGAACATATTGACACATCTGTTTATAAAAACCATTATCTTTGTTCTTTACTTCTTTATCAGTTCAAATGAGAGGAAAGTTATATTTGAGCCTCAGTGCTGATGCTAAATACTAGTACAGTAAATATTTGTTCTGATCAAATACTTGCAAAAACACAACATAACAAAGAGAATATGCTTAGGGTCAATACTCCGGCCTGTCTGTGACATACAAATTGGTAAATACGCATATTTATTGTGAATACACAATAAAGTTTGAAACACACTCGTAGGAACAGTCAGTTTTGGAACAACTGTATAGCAAAGTAAAAAAAAAAAAAAAACGCCTAACAGTTCTATTCATGAAAATTAGTTGTGTAAAAGCAACATAATTTTGATCCTTTTACTAACATGAGATATTAATTACCTAATACAGATTGTCTTTGATCAGTCTAATGCTTTAAGGTTGCTTCAGACATTGCCTCCAGCATGGAGATATAGTGGAAATACATGTAGAGACAGGACAAACAATCTACAAGTGAAGTGTACTGAACAGTCCAATGATATATTATTACCTCAATTCATACAGAAATGCTTTGAAGACAAGTTAGTGGATATGACATGATGTGAGAATTACCAGAGCACAAAAAACCTTAAACCAAGTCCTCAGACAAAACCATATCAAAAGAGCAGCCAACAGTTTCTTTTGTTTATCCTGGGACGAATCTCTAGTTTTTGAGCACTAATCTGTGATAGTTCAAAATGGCTCCAAGTTTGCCACCATAACAACTGTAAAACTGGTCCATATTTACAGTAGGTGGCCACCAGAACAAGTGCAAAATCAGAAGTTTGTAGCAATATCATCCGTACTACTGTTCAATATTTACAGACGGTTGCATCAGATAATGTGTGAAACTGTTCCATTTTTACAGTAGGTGGCCACCAGAAATCTGTAAAAATGTTCTATATCATGTGTAAAACTGTTCCATTTTTACAGTAGGTGACCATCGCACAATCTGTAAAAATGCTCAATATCACGTGTAAAACTGTTCCATTTTTACTGTGGCCACCAGATCATGTGCAAAACAGATCTCTAATAAATCTCCTGTTTCAGGTAAATGTTTAATTCCTACTGTTAATCATAGTCTCCAATCAATGTGAGTAAACACTTTATGGAATGACTGCAGACAGCTCTATCAGCAATTAGTGTGTTATCTCTCAAAGTAGGAATTTGTGGCTTGATGATGATAGCAACTGGTTTAATGTCAATCGGTTTTCATTGCTTTAGCACCACACCAAGAGAAAAATACATTTATTGGAACAAACATTTTAGTTACGGAATAACAGTCAACAGTAATGTCCATTACTGCTATTTTCTTAATTGAAGTCTAGTGTTAATTTATTTCATCCATTCAATTGGTTTCAATGGAGCAAGGATAGAGAGAATACATCATTTGGGACGGCTACACAGTTACACTATTTAAGTGACCATCAAAAGTTATACCCCAGACACTAATTCACACCCAATCCTCTTTATAGTGTCAAGACAAAAAATGCTATACTATCCTATCCCCTAATTACCTGAATATATACTCTCACAATGACACCATAAACTCCTTAAGCACCTACGACTAATGGTCCATTACCTAACATTAACCCACAACAGTTTTTTGCCATCACATGTTGGTGTCTAAAAACCTAAAAGATTGACAGACAGAAAATAAGCATGTGCTTTATGCTTCAAAAAGTGATAGATTATTAGTAGAATCCTGTTATTTGTTTTAAAGTTATAATTGAAAGCACACAATACCTACAGCTGGTGATTCATAGTCATTATGTGGTATCCAGGCCATGTATGTATAAACCATGGAATGGCAGTCATTGTGAGGTGTTCAGGCATGACACCATGTGATTTATAAGCCATGGAATGCCAGTGATTGTGTGGTGTCCAGTCATGACACCATGTGATGCATAAGCAATGGAATGACAGTCATTGTGTAGTGTCCAGACATGACACCATGTGATGTATAAGCCATGGAATGTCAGTCATTGTGTAGTGTCCAGACATGACACCATGTGATGTTTAAGCCATGGAATGT
>JARFOD010001869.1:0-11810 GCA_031763545.1 Mopalia muscosa | reverse complement strand
CGGCAAATCTCCAGATTTGAACCCTGTCGAGCATCTGTGGGACCAAATCGACCAGTGACCCTTCATCAGCTGTTTCATATGTTGCAGGAAGAGTGGAGAAGGATTCCACTGAGGAACATCCAACGATTGATTCGTTCCGTGCCCAGTCGATGTCACGCAGTTCTGGCTGCAAGGGGTGGTCACACAAGGCATTGACTTTGGTTCCACCTGGTGGACAGTTGTCTAGGCAGATGGGAGCCGTTGAATGAGCCGAATTTCATATATGTACATTGATGACATTGTGATTTAAATTCATTTGAATAACATATCTGTCAAATCTGAAAATTCTCTTTTGCGTTTCTTTTTTTGAAGAGTGTACTAGTACTAAATGAAGATTTTTTTTATTCAACCGTAATTCGCTTTGTTAAATCGAGGCGATGTTGCAGAAGTTTTGATAAATATGTAACTTTGGATTAATGTGAATCTCTTGTCGTTCCATAGATTAAGATATAGACGCGCCAATATTAGAAAAACAGACCCGAGTCAGCGCTGTCTGCAGAGGGAGGTTTCGTCCAACACCCCATCGTCCATTACAAATCAATGCTATTTCGCCCAGCTATTTGAAACGTTCAAATCTCGAGAGAGCCTAAGCAGACAATATTACAACACCTCATTCAATTTAGACACATCGCGAATATCATTTCTATCGATGTGCGATTTTTATTTTCGATCGTTTTTCTTTAGGTTAAAGGGATGGTTTATTCCTGGAGTGGCCAGTGGGCTTCAATAGCAGAGTTCTGTCCCTTTTGACATGCAGTAAGCCGTACCGATATCAAGGGAGCAAATTAGCATTGCTCTGTCTTTATCATACTCAACGAGGCGCTAATGGATCTGGTTTTCCCATCTTAAATTGGATCCCTAGCCACAATAAATCAAACACGGCAAGAATTTGAAGTCGGGACATTTTAGAATCAATCTGTCTGGTGCTACTAATATTACCTGGGGGAAACTGGATTGAATTTACATGAATCAATTATCACCTTCTTTCACAAAGCTACGAACTGTTTGGCTGTGTTTGTACGCATTAAGTCATCATATAATTTGTAATCGTCGAGTACTCTAATATCTGTCGAGATAGAGCTTAGAAGCTTTTATGGTAAACGTGCTTAAATGTGTGAAGGTATTAAATGACCAACTGGGATTATGAGAATGGCAAATGTCTTCAAAATGCCTAAATTACGCAGGAAAAAAACCTCGCTAATGGAAACTTAGGATTTATCAATATTTTATGATGAGGCTCATCCGTGCGTAGTTAATCAAATGGCTTCGTTTATCATGAGATTTGACGAGATGAGATGGCGATAATTTCTCATTGACCACACTCGTCCATTTACTCGCATTATCATTTCCGTGATCGCTCGAAAGATAAGTCGTTAAATTATTCCGTCAGAATAAGATTCCATATCCGTATCACGCGATTAAATGTCCACTGTTCACAAATCACAAGTGGTCTGCATTGATTAATCTGATCTAGATCTTTATACGCATGATATCGCTTCAGACAAGTTTATAGCCATCACTAAGGGGGAAGCGAGTTATCGTCGTAGAGCGAAGAGCAGTGTAATTGTATCATAGCGCCGCTCATACGCGTTGCTCAATTCAAACATCTTATTACAGCTGACCGTTAGAAGACGTCAGAATTGATACTTGCAGGCTTAATTAGCTTGTATTTGTACTTAGTTAATCGGATTTGTAATACGAATGTTATCTTATACAACTGTATCTCTGAGCTGTGTCTATATTTACTAAATGCCCTTTGTTTAAATCCACTATTGGATACGACATGGTTGCTTTAGTGAGATTCTTTACATTACATTACGAGATGTTTTTGTGCAAATTATTTATTTCAATTCCTAAATTATCGTTATCGAGTCAGTAAATTTACATTCTGTGTAAGTCCATCTGCTCTAGCCAAGGGTTACTGTTCCGAGCTAGAGAAGATGATGAAAGTCTATCTTCAAGGTTATGTCACTTACATGACGGCGTGCCAGTCTAATGCGTAAAGGAAGCCGCCCTCGACGCCACTGACAACAAAACAAAGACAAAAGAGGATAAATTCTGGACAATCACAGTAAATAATAACATAACAAACAGTTCGGCTTCATGTTGCCCTTGAGCCCCGAGAGCACCAGGGTATAGGAGGCTCCCTCCCAACCCTTCCCCATTTTGCATGGGAAAAAGTTCTATTGCATTTAGTAAAAATGGTCAATTAAATAAAAATTCATGTTTTTCACAATAGACCGGAGATAATCACGAACGGTGCTTTTAATATGGGAATTATTTAAGCGTGATTTATTTAATCAATCTTTTGTGTACAACTCAGTCCGGCAACGCTACGGGATTCCTATCGCCGGTGGAGAGCCGAAGTGATAGATGTACATACAGTTAATTGGATCTGAGTTGAATAGGCATCCAATACGATCTATCTCAGTAGAGAGTTGTGCTGCTCACTTACATCGAAATTTCTCGCCCTGTGGACTTGCGGCATGAACACGAAAGTCTCTGTGATTATTAGCTCCCGGTGACGTTTGACAGTAAACGTTTCATCTGCTGCAGTGCTTCGATCAATCAACCAATTGAAATAGGCGAGGGCAATTTTAGCCTGAGTCTTTTCGCTTCAGTGAACAAACGTTTAATTACCGGTTCTCGATAGCCGGACTGTGGCTGTCACATCCAGCTGATAAACTAGCACTATTACTACTCTTTAATATTCCAAGTTCTCCCTATTAACGCCTATTCTGCCAGTGGCTTCCATTACAATAAAAGCCCGTATATTGTGAATCACTTAATGGCGGATTGGATATTTTATTCGACAACCCGAAGACAGCAAGAACGTTGGGCTTTATTAGTAAAATTCGGAATAAAATTATCCACTGGAAGAAAACAAAAATCGAAAGTACTAAACGAAACAAAGAAAATAAAAACTGCCTCAAATCTATTTCTTTATTTATTTAAACCTTCAGTTCAATTGAAAATATTGCAGAACCCTCTTCCCGCATTGAGTTGTTTGCCAAAAAGCGTATTTCAACCAGAGCCGCAGAAAACGGACGTCTTTCTGACAATTGTTAAACATAAAAAATGGAGACTTATACTGCGATAAATGCATGTAGGCAATCCAGACTTGAGAGCCGGATAACAGTACACGTCGTACCAAGATGTTAAGCATACAAACATAAAACAAACATTTATATTGAAAATCGTTTGTTAAAACCGATTGTTGATTGACCTCTGTTTTAACCCAATTGACTACGAATGCCACAAACATCCCAAACGATAACCCAGTTGCATTATTAACACACGCGGGCCAGCAAGTCGTTGTCCTATACCATTTTTTTAATGCACAAAAACGCATAATTAGATAGTTTCCAAATCTAACGCCTCTGCAGCGAATTTTATATACGCCAATAGGTAACACCGTAACACACTAAACGTAAAGCTAAAAAACGGCAGAAATCCGTCTTTCAAACTACATTATGGTAGTCATAAAATTATTGTTCTCTTTTCGCGGAAATTTATTTTATAAAAATTATTCAAAGCATATACAATTAATCCAGAGTTTATGGAAGGCATTACGTCATGGTGAAAATTCAGAGTTATTTTCCAAGTGAGATATTTATAAGTCTCACACACATTTATAACGCGGAGGCCATTAGTTGACAATGCATTTAACACTATTGCATGAATTTTCTGAAATTTTTTTAATTGTCTTCGGGCTTTGAAGGTGTCGTTAGTGTCACATTTATTACATCGGGACGTGTTGTTTCAATTTTTGTCCCTCAGTGGTTTTTAATTTCCTCCTCTATAAGCAAGTGATGAGAAGCTCATTGAGTAACTCGTACATTAGCTACAGATTTTAAACGCCCTGAACTGTGTAATTGCTCTGCATCGGATCTGGTTGCAGAACGATTACACTTGTATTCAAAAGACATGCCGACGTCATACACATATCTATCTCAATCCAATCCACTCTGTATCTTATCGTGAAGTAAACAAAAGCAAGTTATTAACCCTTCTGTGACAATTTCAATATCCATTCACGGCATGATAGAGGAAAATGACGGTTTGACAACTACATTTTCAACGATTTAAGATCGCGTTTAACATATAAAATATCTTAGTTAGTGCGCCTAACACTATTGGACAATATTTATTGAACATATAATAACCAGTTTTTGTAGCAAAAATTTTAAATTACACAGTTATGTTCACCCAAACACTGTATCTTTACATGACTACATAAATTGATATGATAGACTTTCAGATATACAAAATACTGCGTCTCCTCATTGCTTGCCTGACTTACTAAATAATATACTATGACAGACGGGCGGACTGATGGACTGACAAAGCCCTGACTTTGACCGCGTAAATGTCTGGTTCAGACACGGAGGTGACCGCTGCGCTGGGTAAGCGGTAAGTACGTGCACTTACTAATCTTATTGCGATGTACCGTTCACGGGATGGAGTCCGTCTGTCGATCCTCCTCGTGTGTTTGAATGAGTCACACTATAGGACTCCGGCAATCGCGGGGATGGTATTTACGAGGACTCCTCCCAGTTTTCCTCCGTAATTACACATGGCACAGTGTGAACTGGATAAGCCGTTGTCATATTAGTGAAATACTCTTAAGTACGACATTAACCCCAATCAACAAACATAAATGGTGTACTTGACTAAGCATTTAACTGACTAATCAATTGCTCGAGTTAGGGTATTTTGTTAAACACGTGCATGGTTTGGTAGCTGACTTAGGCAGTGTTTATGATAAGCGGCTGAGGAATTTGTTTTTAACTTTGTATGCAGGATTGAAATTCAGTGTATATATTTATGTGCTACACTTGTGTATTATTTGCATTAATCGCCTTTTAACCACCCTCAACGCGGCAGATACACGGCAAACAACAATGATGTCACTAATTGGTGTTTATCATTTGTTTCCGTGTTTTGCCTAATCTGGCTTAATAACCAGGAAAACTGATTATAAACAAGTTGAAAATACGATATCCTAGTGGTTAGGGGCAATACAGCGTGCTGTATTTTCTAACGACAGACTTAAACGATGTCAATATAAATGCGTCTCTAATCGTTTAGAATGTGTATGACGTCCCATTGCTACGTCATAAGCGACTTATTAAGAGATAATTCTGTAGCACTAATTGCTTTCTGGTCTTGGAAAAAAAAGTAATTAAAATTCAGTCGCCTTGGAGAGGAAATCTGTTGTAATCCACAACCTCGATGGCAGTCTTTGTGGTATCTATGTAGTTAAATGAGGTGCAATGTGTACAAGCGCTTACCCAGTTTAATATTCGAGTTATCCAGATGCTCAGTCGCTTTCTCTACAGGTGGTTATGTCAAACAGTAAATACACATCTACGCGAACACTAATTACGCATTCCTTTCTCGTCGGCCCTTGTTATGGCCGAAATCCTTCTAGTCCACAGGTATGGTCGGGGTATTAATTGCCAGGTGATAGGACTTGGCTGACCTATTCATTCCCCAAAGAGCTGTCAGAAATCCACATTGTTAATAAGCTATTAGATTACCGACACGGTGTAACAAAAGAGAACGCAGCTGCAGTCTATTATATCATCAAATATTTCACATCATTTCCATGACAATTAAACTATGATTTAATAATTTCGTACCAGTAAGAGGACGTGATTGTGTTGATCAGTTAATAGGCGCATTCGACCGGACGTTTTTGTGAAGCATGGTGTCTACGATTTTTGTACACTCCACACGTGATCGATTTAACGGGAAAAACGTTTGTACTTAACGAAACTTCACGAATGTACCCTTCGAACAAAATTGTACACAACGGCTTCACCGTGCCTAAAGAAAACGCCCAGTCGAATGCGCCTAATATATACAAAGTGATTGCATCATGCTAAAAAAAGAGAGTTTCAAGATTTCAACATAATATCTTAACTACGCCGATTCGTGTCCAAATGAGTATCTCATAGGAGTTATTCGGGCATTGTATACTTTTAGTCTCTGTATACCGATTTAGTCCTTACCTCGGAGAGCATAATCTCCCGAATTTATTATATCGTTGTAAATCATACACGAAACTCATTGTCTTCAACCGTAAAAATACTGTCATTATTGAAAGGCGGAGCTCTGTTTATTATGTCAACGTTTTAAGAGGACTATATATTTTCGAGAAACGTTTCAACCGTACCATGACAAGTAGATTGGCTGCTTAAGAGCTTTTCATATTTGTTTAGATGTCAAAGACGGTCAATAATATATCGTCGCAAAATAGGCCAAGTGTTGATCGGATATAAACGATACAAGTAAAAGCAGTACATGAAAG
The DNA here is from genome assembly GCA_031763545.1 of Mopalia muscosa. Classification (NCBI taxonomy): domain Eukaryota; kingdom Metazoa; phylum Mollusca; class Polyplacophora; order Chitonida; family Mopaliidae; genus Mopalia; species Mopalia muscosa. Next base: position 5,455 of record JARFOD010001869.1, on the reverse strand, counting down.
ACAGGGGAGTCTGTGTCATGCATATGATGTAGCCTTCAAAGCTGCCGACAACTCGAAATTTTATACGCAGTTTAGTGTTGGGATTTTTATGGGTTTTATATATTGCAAAGACAGTACATGACTTCATCGGGTGTTTAAATTAAGAATTTATTATATTTGTTGAACATTCATTATTTTACAATAAAATTAAAAGTTGTACTAGACTGACGTTTTGTAATGGCATTATTGTTGAATTATGTAGGCATTTGAGCTTGAAACCTTCTTTGATAATATTTTTTTTTAATTTTATAACTTGCACAACTACACAGTAGTAAAATTTAACATGGTGTCGATAGGCCATTAACTATTAACTCAAAGCAATTTATGTTTTTCAAAAAATCTGGCTATCAAGTTCTTTGGTGCAGAATGTGGGCGTGTGGTATTGCTAAACCCCATTTTCTTCTAACAGGCAATGAGGTAACAGCTTTAGCCAGTTTTAATTTGCTCGCGATGTGCCTTTTAGATTTCGCTGCTATGACTTGCACGATATGCTCGCCCGGCACCCGAGAATCACGGACTGCTCGAGTGAATTGTAGCACTGCCTAACGAGCCCACATTATCCCATTCGGCCTGATATGGCGAGTAATGGGCCTTAATCAGCTCCGAGAAGGCGGGCTGGTCGATAGCACGCGGACAAAGAGACGCGCAGTTTTCTTTGGCACACCCTCGGCTTTACGTTATTTTTACCCAGTTAGTGGCCATGCAGAGTGAATAAAATTTATCTTAAGCCTTATAACGGAATTTATTACATTATTCATTTATAACACATGTACTTGTAGTGCTTTAGTTTCGCGTGTCTATTTTTACTGTTAAAGATCACCGAGAACAAAGTAATATAACAACTAACAGTCGTTATAGGCCTACTTTAAAAGCGGGTTTGATAAAATCAAAACAATTAAGCAAAAACTAAGATATAATGTTTCAGTTTTCGTTTTATGATACCCCGTTCAATTTATAGTTCAGTACAGTTATTTTAGTATGACGGACTCAAACACCGCTATGCAAATATTTTGCTATATTTATTTTGTTGAATAATTGTTTTATAATTCGCATCCATGTTTTAAAATGTAGATCTTTTTTTGTTGTTGTAATAAAGATCTTGGTGTATTGTATGCAATAGCTTCGATTTCCATGATAATTTTCTTTGGAGGTATCATTTCGCCAGTTATATCGGCGTCTACAATTTGTTGACTGTTAGAAACAAAATGTTCTAATAAATGTTAACGGCAATTTAAAGTAATAGGTCATTGAAGTCAGTAATCGTATAAGCCTCGTATCGAGTTAAGGGGCTATTAATTCTCCGCTGACAGAGATATGGTAAACTCAGGCCATATAATCCGCTGTCAGAATAGGCGGCCACTTGAGTAAGAGACGCTCGGTAGAATCTTTAACCGATCCTCGCTAACGGGCTGCCTGTCATTAACCTAAACCCACCGAGAGGCCAGCCCAAATTCAGCCTGGATAAGTCCCTAATAGATTTATGCCGTCGCGAACTAGCTCTGTTAATTACCCTTATCACTGGACCAATCGGCGCATTGATTTGCTTAGCGTGACACATAATTCGATGCTTATTGTAAGGACTCATCGTGACTGGTCGGCCAGACGCTCGCTACTTTACTCCAGCGATAAATCGGCACCCGAGCGAACAACTTAAAGCACTCCTGGACAGACTATCGAAAAATCAGTTTCCACCGGGCCAGTGTTGTTGATTTCTGTCAGTCTGTGTAGCTGGCAGTCTATCAAGGCCAGTGTTGACACTACATGTTAGTTTCAGTCAACCACGTGTACTGGCAGTGGCTTTTTTATTATACAGACATACATTCATGCAAGTATTGTGATGTTTAGTTGAGCGACAATGGACATATCTTTAAAAGGTTGAACGTGTAATAGTTACAGCTGATTGCCTATCAGATCATTCACATCGAGTTATTAATTGGCTTTCGCTTCACAGCTGTATTTACCTTCTTGCGGAGGACGGTGTTTCCCTGGCTCATTATTAAAGCGACAAGCTTTGAAAACGATTAAAATCACGAGAATTCCCTGATCGCTGACCGTTCTTTTTTATATTTAATTCTGCTGCCGTGCGTGAGCGTCGAGTTAATGACAAGTGTGTTCCGTGGGCTCGCGGCCTCCCGCAAGGCAACAGCGCACGCCCGTGGGCCTGATTAGCTGGGAGGATTAGTGTATTATATTTGGTCAGTCAGTCGCCACAAAGGATTGAGGCAGCGACTTTCTCTGGCAGTACCTCGTTACTCCGAGTACAGAGCAGAAATGGATCCTCACATGACAGCATTCGCCCATCTTCCGACCAGTTATTCCCCGTATCACAGCCCGAGGATGTTTACCACACCACGGACATGGCACTCTCATATATATGACAATTCTCCTAAACAACCAACTCCTCATTCTATTGCAGATATTCTGGGGTTTTCGAGAGAAAATCTCGGCCTTCACTCACCCGTTGTTTCGAGGGAGCATTGGGAAAAACGGACCTCTTCCTCCCCTTCAGAACGGTCGCAACAATACAATATAGGTGCCGACCCTTCGCCAAAACACAAAGCTTCATTTAATGGAGAAAGTAAAAAGCGAGACCGGGACAGAGAGAGAGAAACAGACGTCACAAAGGTCAACAATAACAACAACAACAACAACAACACGGATGAACAGTCGCCAGATAAACATTTAGTGGATAAGCTAGACGATTCCCTCGACAGTGTCGGTGAGTTATTTGCAATTAGTTTCATATCTTCATGCATTTCTCTTTGTTTTTGCTGTTGATAACCGAGGAACTCAAACCAGCGTTTATTATATAATATAGTAAATAATAAATAATGTACATTTTTATTTTATCTGCGATTTGACATTTAATTCAACTATAGGGCGACTTTGTATTTGCGATAGTGAACGCTCAACGTATGTTAAATATCAAAGAAGCTAGAGCTGTTCAGTTATAAAATCCAATAAACCGTCTTTCTTTTATCCATAACCGGTAATTAATATAACGAGACATGATAATAAATGGCTGTATTGGATTACATAACACTTTCGTTTTCAATAGGCTGTCTTGTAAGACCTTGTTATTACATAACCAAACGGCTGTTCAGAAAGCCAGACTTCATTGGGAAATAAGCTTAGCTATTTCTCCCCTCAACTCACAGCTGCTTCTTATTATGCAGCTCGTATTCTTTTGTTCTCCCACCCAGGCGGGTTAAATTGTATCGTTATACTGTAGTACCATTGATTGTGGCCCTCCCACCATACTTTGAGTCCCCGTTTGACTTTTTTAAAACAAAACAAATGAATTCGTTTTTGCTTGATACGATTTTTACGTTACGTGTCTAAAAGGATTTAAATTATCCATGTCGAAAGGAACCTAACTACAAATACCATATAATGTCAAGAAGTCTTATTTGTTTACTTTGATAGCTGTTGTTTATCGACTGTGATTTTAACATTTTTAGTACCTTTCTTTTGACAACTCTAAATTTGTAAAACAAATTAAAAAATTAAATAACCTGAATATGCAAATTTAACCAATAAGACGCCTAACAGCTTAGACTACTATATACATGCTTTGCAATGTCAGCAGAAGGACCCGGGTTCTATTCCCGTAAATATTTTCTCCCTATATTTATAATATATATAAAATAAATTTCACTAACAGTACCTCTCAGTTGAATGAGAAACGCTGTATTTTCTGTATAACCGGTTTTAAGTTAACTGTATTGTTAAAGGAATACCGCACCTTTGCATCAATTTTTTTAATACCCAATATTTTGGTACAATTTTGATTACATCTTAATACTTTGACATGTTTAGTACACATATTGTGAATTAAGGCCTACATTCTTAAACGTTTCCTGTTGTACACGTTTCCTCGTTTTCATCAACTGTTAGTTAAATGTATGCGAGACTCATTGTGATTAATTGTATGTAGTTTACACACAGTAGCGAATTTAATGCAATATTTTCTTATCTTCCTGGGGTTTTTGCCGGACACATGTTATCTCTTAATTCGTGTCAACGGGATTATTTAAATGTTTTAATGGTTTGCCATGTGGTAGTGTTTTTTTTATTATAAATAGTTAATCTCTAAATAAGCGGCGAAAGTAAAATGTCACGGATTTAAATTTGTTTTCTTAACAAATTGTTTGCTATTTTCCTGCTCATCTATTTCACTTTTTTTTTCAAACAAAGGCTTGTCGTTTTTGGCTGATAAAATGCACATGGTTGTTTCACCCGCGTGTAATGGAAATGGTTATTTGTTGGCTTGGCAGAAATTTCTAATTTATTTTCAACGTCTTAATATCTTTTAAATACTCTATTACCAGTATAAGACTATACATATAATATTGTTTGTTTTAATATTTTATTAATGAGAGCTATCGTTAAATTATCTTGATATTGGTATATTTTGGGAGTAAAACAACGATTATAGTTTAAAAGGTAATCACACTGGCACAGGGATGTTGAATATTTAAAATCCAGGGATCTTATCATCTTGGTACATTTTGGGCGCCAATTCTAGTTTCTTTGTTTTCAAATAGAGAAGCCAACAAGTGCGAAAAGTAAGCTATTTCTTTTAGTTGATAGGCATCAGTGTCAGTTGATGGGAGGTAGGAGGAGCGCGTCCTAACCATATCACGCCTTAAGGAATCACATAACGTCTTGTAAGTAATTTTAGGCGATAAGGTTAGTTTAGGAGAGCAATTAAAGCGAGGAACCTGCCCGCCCATAGCTACTGGCATAGCGCTCCAGTGAGATAAAGTACAGCTCATTAAGATTTGTAACAACATGGCCAAGTGTTAGTGACAAGGCACATGTGGCTTTGTGAAAACAACACTTACGGTGCTTAAGTATGTATGTAGTTTGTATTTCATCGTACACATAGGCCATTTAAATCTAGCCAATATCTTTGACATCATTGTTTAATTTGTCAATGTTTACTCTAATACATAGTTATACTTTTTACATTGTCAATTAAAAGACAGATCGGAAAAATTCTTCATTTGAAGTTGAAACAATTTTTTTGGCAAATAATGTCCTATTAATTTCTGCACATAGCAAAAACTCTTTATATGTATATACCCTGTAAACCAAAAAGGCAGTACGCGAACTGTCCTGTCCGACCAATAATAAAAAGAGCAAAATTATTTAATAAATTTAAGAAAGTGAAATCTTTCATTAAGGACTATTTATGTTAAGTGCAAATCTGGGAAATATAACAGAATGTAGAAATAGCGTGTCCCGGGATCCTCGCAAAATATTAAAGCTGAATTATTTGCCACATTTAATAAAATTGTATGTCATTTCGTATTTATAATTAATAAAAACTGTATCGATTTATAAAGACTGTTAAAACAGGTGGAAATTTAATTTGTTACAAGCGAGGGTCTGGTAGCCTGCTATTGTAATC
>JARFOD010001858.1:0-11810 GCA_031763545.1 Mopalia muscosa | reverse complement strand
TCTAGTTTTGTGATCCTTGATTGTACATCTGTGAGCGTATTGCTGATTTCCCTTATTTTAGTTAACTCTGCTAATAACTTTTCTGTCACTGTTTCAGTCCCATTTGCTTTTTCATCACCTCTAGTTTTCTTTAGGGCTTCTTTGGATTTGTAAGTACTTTTAAATGATGACTTTGGCTCTGAAACCATCCTCAAACATTCATCTTCTTCAGGTTCCTCGTCTTTTGTTTCACTTATGTCTTCTTCTTGGTCACCAAGAGGTTTAATCAATCTTATTGACCGCTTGGTTCTTTGTTCATGTGCATTGAGGCGTCTGGTTTCTATAAGGTTTACAACCTCATAAACTGCCTGATCAATATCCATTGGATCCTTTACATATTCTACTTGAAACCTGCATGCCTCATCTAACAACCCATCTAGGAACCGCCTTAACAGGTCTTCCCTGCGGGTCTCTCTGTCTCGGCGAGCATGTGCTTTATCGTAAAGTCGTTTCAATTCTGCTGCATAGTCTTCCACAGGTTCTCCTGGTCTTTGATTTCTATTACTGAATTGAGCACCAAAAGTCTTTGATGTTTCAACGCGTCTAAATCTGTGATTTAACTCTTGGATAAGAGCCCCATAGATAGATCGTGTCTCTTGTGACAGTTGACCATACACAAAATCACCGGCCTTTCCCTGGACTAGATAACAATTCACAGATTTTATCTCGTTGTGACCAAACTTGTAATTCAGCTACATCTTCAAATCTATTAAGCCATACCACCCAGTCTTCTGCACCGTTGTAAGGTGCCAGCTTGTTTGAATAGCCCCTATTTCCGCGAGTTTCAACCGAGAGCTGTAGTGTTCATTTCTTATATCTAGTGGCGGTGTGATGGCTGTGGCCTCAAGAAATGTCTGACTATCATTTTGCCGATGATTATTTGTTATTAAAAGTGGATTTCCACGAGTGTCGAGTTTTTCAACAACCCCACTCACTTCTTCCCTTATTTCTTTCAACATATCCTTCATTATAGAGCCGACATCTTTCATGACTGCACCGAATATATTAGCCATTTCACAGGAGATACCTTGGGTGGGTGCTTCTACAGCTGGTTCTCCAGCTGGCAATTCTTCTAAGGGAGGGTTATCTGCCCCTGTCATAACCATGGAAGGTCTGCGTGGACTATCAGTCAATACTTCTGCATCAGTAGTTCGCTGATTGGCCAGTCGTCGATTACTTCGCCTCATATTTTCTTCCGAGCTATGGGAACGTATCACAGGATCCAACAATTGGTAGAAATAAATTCTCTCTTCTGATTGGATCCCACTTCTGACACCAAAATGTGGCGGTCACAAACCTAGTTTTGGTCAATACTTAGTTATAAGTAATATGACAGTAATAAGGTTATCAGCGGTCAGGATGGTCTCTAGCAAATAAACAGCAAGAGGAGTAAATATTGTTTCTTGGTTTTGACACCACAGATAAAGTATTATCTGAATTATAGAATAAATATTAAGTTCTAATCTGATAACAAACTCTTGGGAATAAATTAAAATGAGAACTCTTTATTAAATCAAAAGTTACATTCGTAAAGTAAAACTAGATTCAGTCAATACGTTTCGATATACTGGGATGGTGGACTTCTGCTTATTCCCTTCGACTGGGAGGCTCGTTATTACATGTATACCCTGTGAAAATGTTTGGGGTGGTCTTCTGAGTTACCCCGTGAAATTATAGTGGGTTGTTCTGTGATGTACCTCTTTAAAATGTATGGTGTAGTCTTCTGAAGTACCCCATGAAAATGTATGGGGTGATCTTCTGATGTACCCTTTGAAAGTACCTCTTTAAAATGTATGGCGTAGTCTTCTGAAGTACCCCGTGAAAATGTATGGGGTGGTCTTCCGATATACCCCGTGAAATATATGGGACTATCCTCTGAGATACCCCATGAAGTTATATACGGTTTTGTCTTCTAATATACCCCGTGAAATTACATGGGGTGGTCTTCTGATATACCCCGTGAAATTATATGGAGTAGTCTTCTAATATACCCCGTGAAAATATATGGGGTGGTCTTCTTATATACCCAGTGAATTATATGGGATAGTCGTCTTTATATACCCCGTGAAAATATATGGGGTGGTCTTCTTGTATACCCCGTGAAATTATATGGAGTGGATATATTGGGGTTATTGATTTAAGTCGATATGATAATCATTAAAGGAGTTATAACTGTAGTAGTGACCTCTATTTGGATGGGGTGGGGGTACGTCTTATTGTTACCCTATAACAATATGAGGTGGTACATCAGCATTAATACCGTAAATCCCACAAAATTAGGAGATGGGTTATTCACAATAATTTCCTGTTCATTTATCATCTAGTGGGCTGCCAGCATCTAATATATTCCTATTAGTATTATTCTTAATTCATCTGATATGGCCCACCCTGTACTGACCTCTGAGTTAGATCTGTCCTCTTGAGTTAGCTCTGACCTAACTAACTTCTTCTGACCTGCTCACAGTATTTATACAGTTTGGCGCGTGCAGGTTAGAACGACCTCGGGCAAAGCACGACTTCTCAACAGAAATCAGACAAAATAGTCCGTCAGTGAAATGATCTCAACATTGCAGACATAGTCACTGGTTATAGTTATTCAACTGGATGAGAAATGTTATAACCATCTAGAAAGGCACTTTGGTGATTAATAAAGAGTTCTTAGCATCCAAATTTACAAACAAGTTATGTGGACTACTTTGTCTAATCCCATGTATCTATGGTGACAACATGGCGGCATTTATGAAAGATCGTTTTGTACTGGAACTAACATCATTCACATTTGTCTATTTAAGATTTCTTCTTGATAAAGTAAGTTATTCTCAGTCCCCAAACCAGCTAATAAAACTGTCATAGCAGTAGTAAGTAATACACCTTTGTCTGTAAACTGTATAGTCCATTACCATTGCTACATCGTTGTTGTTGTTGTTTAAGATTTGACGGTTGCCACAAGTGAGTAACATGAGTCTATCATTATCCACCAACAATTACATAGAACGTTCCTCATTTCAACATCAAATTAAGTTTTCTTTGTGGGTAGTTGTATTTGCACTTGTCACAATATTGGAATTTCCCACAGAAAGGAAGACAATCCTGTAAAAAGTCCAGATATAAATAAATTCATAGATATAGATACTGTAAACAATTGCCACAACTGTACTACTGGTAGCACAAATATTATGCTATGGCTATCACTTGTGAGTGATGGTACAAATCTGAAGATCAAATTAATAGCAGTTAAACCAAAAATGCCAATGCTCAGGTTATACAACTGCAAATAACCATAATGTATACCCAACTGTTATTAATGACACAAGGATATACAACTGTAGATACTGATATACAAGTATACACATCTATTAACAAGGATACAAGTATACACAACTGACAACTGTAAATAATGATACAAGTAATTATTTTTATAAGTATATTCTGATGTGAATGATGATACACAACTGCAAATACAGATACAAATACACACAACTGGTAATAAATGCAATGTATGATACATATAACAAGTATAAGCATATGTTATTAAATCAACAGCTGTAATTCAAATATAAACATCAAGTATTAATGAAGAACCAATGTAGACCATAATAAAAGTAAACAGAGTCGTAATTAGTGATACAAGTATACTCTGACATATGCAATTAATTATGAAAGTATACACATTTGTGAATAATGATACACAACCTTGAAAATATACAAGTGTAAACAACTGCAATTAATTGATTGTTGTTTTAAGATTATTAAGATGATTTCACTGAATGCTAGGGTTTAGTTACAACATCAATTAACACTAACTAGCACAGGCCACATTGCTATACACAAACACAACTTAGAATTACCATGCATATGCAATATACACATCTATAATGCATAAATGGGAATAGTAATATAATGACACACAACTGTAGATAATGATTGGAGTATCCCCAAAGGTAAATAATGATACATGTACACATGACTGGATACAATTACACAACAGCAGACAGCTGAAGATACTGATAAGAGAATCCCCCCACCCCAAAATGATACATGTACCCATGACTGGATATAATTATACAGTAGGCATAACTTTGGACAATGGTAAGAAGAATCCCCAAGAGTAATTACTTATACATGTATTCATAACTGGATACAATTATACAAGCATGCACTACTGTGAATTAAACTGATATTCCAATCCAACATCATATAAATAGTTCCTAATAAAAGTATTGTTAAGTATACATGTATTGTACTGTAAAATAGGATACTAAGGGTAATGTTAAAACAAGCTTGCTGATGCAAGTATATAGGGATACCTGTGAATAGTGTACATAATATATCACTTAATTTAAATGTACATGTAGATTAGAATACATTACTTGATATGAGGGGTGAATAATATGTAAACAATATGTAAATAAATACATTGGGACCTCAAATGATACATTTTATATATTAATACCAATAATATGAATTATGAAAGTAAGTTTCTGCAGTAAATAATCATAAAGATAAAGAAGATTATTGTTTAGGGGACAAAGTGATTACAATGATAATATCAGTAGATTTATTTTAAGTAAAATAGATTGCACTGTAAATTAGGATACTAAGAGGTAAGCCTACTGTGGTAAACAATCTTACTGATACATGTGCATATTGGATACTGCAACTAATGCTGATATAAGGATAAAACAATCAGAAATCAAACATAAATGTTAAATTCAGTGAAATGAATAAGCAGGGCTTTTAGAAGTGCAATAAATCATGGGATTGTGAAATGAGAGACAGAACCAAATAAACCCAAATAAATACAACTATACCAATCACTCTTTATAGGATTCCCAGGGTCCAATACCACTCCCAGGTCGAGTTTCGAGAATCACAGTAGTATCAATGATAAACCAATGAGCAGTCAGAAAATAGGAAATACTCAATAATACTCATACATTACTATAATGGTTATTGGAACCAAATTGGCTGGTGTAATTTTAATGCTGGATGTGCTGTAACTTTATTACAATATACATTTATACTCAAAACCCACCTACAACCTCAGAAGAGTTTAGTCTGTGTTTACAAAGAACCAATCCCATCTAATGCAAGCGTTTATAACCCTACATATTAAACCAAGTTCAATGGAGGTGCGCCAGGAAGTAACGTTATATTTTGTTGCTCCAGATAATAGGTAACAAATCCTATAAGCTTGGACACACAAATCAAAAACAATCGGAAGTACACGGTAGTGCTACAAGGTATAAATTGTGTATGATCTAGTTTGTTATTGAACGCGGCGTGTATGTAAATCGTGTTTTACCTGCATCCACGCTTCCTAAAAAGACAAGCTCAAATTTATTTCCAACAATGGCTCGAGAACTCGGACAGAGCTGACTTGGGGGAAATCGTTTTATACTCCTATAAGACCAATGCACTAAACCTCTGATATATGCGAAGATATATAGGTAAAGCCGTTGAGGTTTAGAAGCGGGATAACCCAAGAACAATTTTCGCTATTATTATAATAGTTATCTTGGACGCCTCCGTGCAAGAACGGGTCTCCTGGGACGTCTCTTATACAAAAGATTATTATTAACTCCGAATTTCCGTGGCCTATGGAATTGGCGTCTATGAAGAACGTCTATTCCAGATTGCCTTATCGTCTTCAGGTGTTTTTTCCGTGTGCTCATTACAAAAGGTACCTCTTCCATCAGCATATATACACAGTCGATTTTCTGCAGGACAATCGTAGGATTAAACATCGAGCTTTTAATTGTAAGTGTCTTCGAACTTCCAGTTTTATTTACCCAAAGACAATGAGTCTTAACTTTTGATAAAACGAGTTTAAAGTTTTTTAGTTCTTTCCCGAATTCGTCCCCTTCCGCAGCTACCTGATTCCAGAATCGACTCAGGAAAAAGTCATACAGTTTGTAGTCGGCCTCCGCCCATTCCTTGTGGCGCTCTATTTCCGCTGTTGTAAAATTATACTTCATCTTTTTGGTATTCACATTTCTAGAAACGTACAAAATATCTTTAAGGGTCCAACAGAGATATCGTTTTAAGAGCAATAAAGACTCGTCCATGTGGCCAGTGATCATAACAAGCTTAAAGTCTCGGTCTAAGTCTTTGATGAACTGTTCTATCCTGGAGCTTTTGTGAAAGAATCTGTGATCAAGACCAAGGTCAAAGGACATTCTATTGTTGGTAAAAGACCATTTGTAATCCGCGGGTTCGTGGTGCTGGGGGTCCTGCAGATAGTCTGTGGCTGGATTTTCTCTAGATAACTGCTTGATGTAGTTCACTCGTCCCTTCAGGTATTCAATCGAAGATACGAAATGTGCCAAAGGATGTCTTATTATCGTAATATACACAGCTTCACTCGGCATTATTAATCTGAATGAAAGTCTGCTGTACACAACATGGTTGATCAGCATATCGTATTTTTTCCCTTTAGGTGGTGGAAGAACAGCCATTGGGTGAACTGTTTGCCCAAACCCGAGATAGTTCCCTGCTTTAGGTAGAACGAACACTAAATCTCGTACGTGCCCAAACCTCTGGATGATGTTCATTACGGTGGTACCACCAGTCTTATGAGTTTTAACAAAGGCAACTTGGTGTATCTCGCGGCAGGTCAATCCACTGGAATTCCATGTATTTATTTCTCTCAAAGCAGTTGACATTTCTGCGGAATCCCCAAGAAATGCTTGTTGATGCTCTGTTTTATTTTTATCCCAGTTAAAAGTCTTTGTCGTCTTCTTGGCTTGCACTATCTGTTGTGGGTTATTTACACTCAGTTCATGTGACGGGGATGGCGGAGCCATTCTTTTGCCCACATCTGCTGTGTCTTTGTTTTGCCGAACATGTCCCATAATATTATCACCAGTCCATTCGGGATCTAGTGCAAATATACCAGGTGCAGGGTTGACCATACCTGCCGATTTCTTTTGCAAAAGATTCTGTTTTAATCTAAGATTTCTTTCCTGTTTAAGTTTAGATACGCGCTGTGCTGTAATGTCGTCCATTTGCATAAAGGAATATACCCTGGATGGTTTAGATGTGATACCCTTTCCAGAGAGTAATAAGCCCGGCAACAACAGAGTTGCAATCAAACACAACATCAGAAGGGTCCGAAAGATGATCATACGTCTGTCAAAGGAACAGCAAAACAGTATTAGCATGATGTATAACAAGTACCATAAACAACATCAACAATTAAAGAGTAATCTTCGGATTGAATACCAGTGCGCATTGGGATGTCTCTTTCCATGCCACCTTTGGGACGGACTCCAAGAAATGGCGCAATATAGGCTGCTATAGCTATCTATAAGTTTTTAATAACATAGCTATAGCTATCTGTTAATTTTTTTCTTCCTTACTGTATAGGGACGGGCTGTAGTTGGATAATATGCGAAACGTGTTAGATATATTTATAGCATAATATTTATTATTTCTGTTTCAAGTGGATTGAACTGGCTTCTATCGTTTTTGGTCTATTTGTCTATTAGCCTAGAACATACTGCTGAATGTGGGTAAATCATCAATCAATCTATTAGCCTAGACATACGATCACCTGTCTTGGGGGATCTTGAGACAAAAACACCATCTCACACACATGCACATAAACAAAACACGAAAAATATCAGCGTAAAAATATATATTGTTAGTTTTTTCCAACGAGCTATGTATGGAAAACACTTCGGTGGGAATTTGAATTTTTTAAGACATGCGCAGATGAGTATTTCTTTCGGTTATATATCGAAATAACAATAGGGGGCTCTGGTTCAGTGTATATTTTTTGTAACTAGGCCTATATAGAACAAAATGTCCGAGCTCTGATACAGTGTGACCCCAATGTCACAAAAGAAGATAACACACTAAAAAGTCAAGTACATTTTGGCCTAAACGTTATAATCTTTAAAGTAGACCTATTTTAAGAAGTGTATTTACTCGTTAATAAGTTTGTTTGTTTGTTTGATTTGTGTTTTTCAAGGAGACGAGGTTTTCTCGCAATACAACTTGATATCGGTGCTCACGTTGTCACTAAAACAATTATCGTTTTCGTATATTTCATTTTAATATTGACGCTGCAGAGATTAATCCTTTTGTTTTCAGAAACCAATGCTTGTAATAAACAATCTGTTAACCCTTTCATTTAAAGTTAAAATTTGAAAGTTTATGATGGTGCAAACATTGATTCATAGTTCTGATTTGAAATTATTCGTTTGAGTCCATAATTCCGGATTTAATCCGCACAGTGCATAGTTATTGACTGATGTTTTAGGTAATTAATGGGATGATCGAAGTTGACCAAATCGGATAGTCCCACTTTTTACTTATTTACGTTTTTTACTTATCATTAGTATGTCAATGGGTAGTTCCAGTTATCATTGATTGTGCATTGCATCCCAAGTTCTGGCTGTACTCAAAAGATCTATCAACAGGCTCATTCACTTGCTGATCCATCCACTGTTTTAAAATTTTTTTATTGAAGATACTTCAGATTTTTACAAATTCAATATAAAAACCGACTTATTTCTCGAAAAAATGTTAATCGTAGTGAATTCTAATTTTGGACAATATTGGAATCAAAAAGTTTTTTCTTTTTTTTTACGTTTGCCTTGAAATTTTGAAAAAGTTCATTAAAATCGTTCCAAGTCGAAGTTCGATTATTTTTTTTTAAATCAACCGATTTTAAATAAATTCGTTGTAAGTATTGACGTTATTGTTGGATCTTCAACAAACTTACATGTTTGTTATCCTGGTTTCAAAGGTTGCAGAACAAGATTTTGACTCTGTCGTTGCACCTACGCGTATAAAACAGACTGTCTTACCTGGGCGTGGCCATGACTATCAGTCCTATCCATCAGTATACCTCAGTTTCAATCCTGGCATAAACATCATGGACGTCTCGGATCCAATACGTGACTGCTGGTTGACGATCATATCAGCTATTCATCAGACCTAGTTTCATTTGATTGTTGATCAGTCGGATGAGATATAGGGTTATCTCGTTGTGTCAAAGTCCAGAGAGAACTTTCCTTTGGTTCGCTGATACAAAGATGCTGAACAAATACTGACTCGGTTTCGTTATAGGCATTAGGCAGTGTATATACGTCGCCACTGCATTTAATTATATGATTCCATTATCAACAGTCAACAATTGATGTCAATAAAAAAAGGCTTAGTAGTTCATTGCATAATAGGAGGAGACTAATAATAATCATTATCTGACAGACCTGTTGTTTGAAGTAGACCCTGGCGCTGTTATACCATTAATAATATGAGGTAGATCTACTCCAGTTCCTAACAAATCTAATGGCTTTATTTTCTTAACCACGTAACCTAATGGGAGAGTCCATACTATGTTGACATTAGTATGTTTATTAATATTTTTAACATCAATGTAAATCAGTAGTCAGTTTCCATCTGTATACTTCGCGGTTAAGGATGAATTATTTCTCGATTTGCTTTAATCATGTTCCGAGTCGCTCGTGAGTAGAACTCGATCGATTCCCATTATTCTCTTGACCAATAATTTAGTTGATCTATAGAGATATCACTCCGCACAGTTTTATTTACTATCAAACAACTTGCATGCATCAAAGCCCTTTAAAAGAATAATACTGAATAGTTAGGTATGATCTATTCTAACGTGAAGCCTTTAATTAACAGTGCTTTGCTTTCGGTTCGCCATAGTGTATATGGTCATTGATCAGCAGAGGGAATTCACACTTACAAGGTTAATTTACGTAAATTAAAAAAACAAAAACAAATGCAAGCTGAGTTGCAAGCAGGTCTACCATTAAAGGCTTTTTTGAACAAATATGACCACACTCCCAGTCAAATCACCTTTTCAGTCTTACATGCAAGAACATTTCTCCAAAGAGTCAGCGTTATGCTGCAATTATGTATTGTCGGTCATATATCTATAGCTAAACGTCGTGAAATGCACTCTCATGTATGGTATTAACAGAAGAGGTCATGTTTGAAGTTAATATCTGAATGATGGCCATTTTGGATTGCGGAATTTGGTGAAATGTAATCACATCTATTTCTTCATTTGAGGAAACTATTTTCCAAGTTTGAAAAATGTTGAAATAAGTCCGTGAATTTGTTCTAAAGCCTTGTGTTCAGAAAACATACAGAGGTAAATATTGTCAAATTATGCAATGGTGGCCATTTTGTTTTAATGAATTTGGTGATATCCATATCAATTCTCCATCTT
Source organism: Mopalia muscosa (assembly GCA_031763545.1). Lineage (NCBI taxonomy): Eukaryota > Metazoa > Mollusca > Polyplacophora > Chitonida > Mopaliidae > Mopalia > Mopalia muscosa. The sequence continues at coordinate 1,561 of JARFOD010001858.1, read as the reverse complement.
AAGGGGAGAAAGCACGGTATAAGTTTTAAGTCAATCGGTCAGCTTGTTGATATATTAACAAATTATCATGTTAACAAAACATAGGCATCAATTTGACAGAATTAGGCAATGGCGGTCATATTGTTTTGCGTAGTTTGGTGACATGAATCCCATCCTTTGTCTTAATAGAAGCAAGCTTAATTTTCTGTTAATCGATTAATTTGTACTCAAGCTATCACGTTCACAAAACATAGTGAGTGAATATTGTAAAATCATACAATGATCGCCATTGTGTTTGAAAGATTGGTGCACTGCAATCCCTACCGTTGTCTTGATAGGAGGCGGTTATATTTCAAGATAATCCGTGAGTTTGTTACCGAGTTATCAAGTTCACAACACATGGATACATATCTCTGGTAAAATAAACAAGCTGCGTAGCTAGGAATTCCAGCAGTAAAGGCTTTTTAAACAAATATACTCATTATCCCAGTCAACCCTTCTTTTGTTTAACAACCATTTTTACCAAAGAGTAATATTTATGGTGTTTATCGCCATTTTTGGGGCAATATACAGTGTTGGTTGCATATTTTTTTTAGAAGTCTAGTGAAATACAACCACATATATGGTAAGAACAGAAAAAGCCATGTTTAAATTCAATATCTGTATTTGAGTGATGGCTAATTTGATTTTTCTGAATAAGATGAAATACAATCCCATCTGTTCCTGAACTGGAGGAAACTATTTTCCAAATTCCAAGTCCGTGAATTTGTTTTACGGCAATCTGTTCACAACATGAACAGACACCAATATCGCTAAATTATGCAATGGTGGCCATTTCGTTTTAGTGAACTTTCGGCTATCCATACAAATTTTTCATCTTAAGGAGACGAAGCACAGTACATGTTCAGCTGTGAGGTTGTTCTCAAAGTATAATGTTTACAGCGCAAATGCGTAAATATTGAAAACTTATGAAATAGTGGTCATATAGTTTTGCGTAATTTGGTGAAATGCAATCCTATCATTCGTCTTAATATAAGAAAGCTATATTCAAAGTTTATCTGTGAATTTGTTTCAAGTTATCATGTTCAGAAAACATGGCGGTGAGTGTTGTAAAATGATGCAATGGTGGCCGTTATGTTTTACGGAATGTGGTGAAATGCAATCCCATCCTTTGTCTTAATGTGGGGAAGTTAACACAAAAGTTTCAAGTCATTCAGTGAATTTGTTCTAGAAATTATCATGTATACAACACGTATAGGCGTGAATATTGAGAAAATATGCCATTGAGACCATACTGCAATCATATTCTATCTCTAAGTAGGAGGAAGCTAGCTTCCAGGTTTCAAGTTAAGCTGTGAAAGTAGTATAGAAAGAGCAGCAGGATTATCATTTATTATTACATAATAAGGAAGGGTTGTACGTTATTATGTAGTATATAATTACTACATAATAACGTGAGGGGAGGCATTTTGCCTCCCCCGACGTTATTATGTAGTAATTGAAAGTAACGCCTCTCACGTATTTATGTAGTAATTTTTACTACATATTAACGTTACACGTATTTATGTAGTAATGTTTACTA
>JARFOD010001847.1:0-11810 GCA_031763545.1 Mopalia muscosa | reverse complement strand
GCCGCGGTAGCCATTGCTCGCGCTCAGCTTTACGTAAGCGTCACGGAGTTCCGCTTTGACCAGGTTTTCCCAGTCAGGGTAGGTCATCGCTATGTAGGCGGAATCCGTATCCATCTCACAGTAATCCCAGTCACGGCGATCAAAGAACTTGTCTTAACGTCACAGATATGAACATCGGTGTGGGTGTCGAGGTTGGTGATGGTTTTCCCATAAGCGGAGTTCCCTAACAGTTTCATAGTTCCTTGTCGGGGTCGCTTTCACCTTCTCGACGGGTTTATATAACATTGTCAGCAAACGGTTTGAAGCACCTGCTGGGTCGGTACTGCACCACCTGGTAGATGTTTGTAACGACAGGACCACGGTTCAAACCCCACAATCTTTTGACACAGCTTCCCACCCCGTATCTTGGTGACGCCGACTTGGTGATGGCGGGTGAAGATGATCGAGGGACCACCGACGATGTTGTCTTTTAAACATGTGTACATGTCCACATCTCGAGCCTCCATCTTAAACAAGAAAAGGCCGATCAGGAAGCCAGACTGACTAGTGAGGCCCAGTCCGGAGCTAGTGGTTGATGTCGCTCTTCATCTTCTTCGACTTCTCCTTCTCCTGGTTGGTCAGCCTCCACATTCCAAATGCCCTTCACAGGGCCACCCAACTCTTCCGAAAAGGGTTTCAAGCCATTTGCAATGACAATCTAACGCCAGACACCCCCATACACACAAGTTGACTAAGGACTCCTATTTTTTTGTGTTTTTTTTAAATAACCCTCCAACAACAACCACATACACAACCAGACACAGGCCACGGTGATGTCACCCACAGAACCCAAATTAATACATAATAAGGAAGGTTTTAGCGTTACATCTACTAAATAAGTAATAATAATACCCTCCACGTATTTATGTAATAAATCATTACTACATGTTAACGCTAAACCCTTCCATATTATGTACTAATAAATAATAACAGAGTTGCCCTTTCTATAGAACTAACATCTAAATAAGCCTATCTAGGCTGATAGTAGGCTGGAATTTAATGTTAAGGTCATGATGATTAAAAGTGGCAATAAAGATATCAAGAATCGTATCTGGAATATCATCCAAATATCGAAGATACAATAAGGGTTGTTTGACCATGAATGGAAGCAAAGTTGTGACTAAACCTTTTCCCCACATAACAAGCTGCATTTTTGTTGGTATACACTTGACCATTGAACTCGAAAATCATTATACTTTAAATATCTCCTTTTTCAGACGATGGAGGTAGAATATGGTTATCTAGCCTTTTATAACGACACATGGATGTCGATGAATCTTGTCATGTTGTAAATAAACCCAAGAGAGTTTCTTAATAGGTTGGGTTAGTTATATCCTTAACCCAGCTACTGAGTTTGAGAACTTCTACACGGTTTGCTTCTAATATGACTCTCGTGTATTGGATGTTTTTCGTTCATCAGTCTGTTTTCAGCATTTGTTTGACGTCATTGGCACCAAGCCAGGGAATAGATTCAAGTATATGAACTGTAGATTCTGAGTCAGGAAACACAGCAGGCTGAGCGGAAGAAAATACACCTGAGAGAGGAAATCTTAACCCAGTTCCGACCAGTGGCCAATGTGATTCATATATTCAGTAAACGAATATCACTGTAGAACTAAATGAAATCAAAGAAGAATTAGCTACACCTATATTAGAAGTCTGACTTTGTCGTTAACTCTAACTTTATAGATAAATAAAGAGAGAAAGAGAAGAAAAAAAAGATGATTCAAAAATGTCAAAATTGGGAGTACGAGATCTGCATTGCAGTTGTGGTCGTATTTAAATCTCGCGTGATCAGAATGACAAGTAGCTTAGCAAATGTTAGACTATACACTTACATACAAAAGTTGTGATACTTTACATCCGAGTTTCAAAACAGTTGAAGTCGATTGCCGTATTAATATATTAGCAAAGCCCATCACAACAATAGTTAAACGCGTTCTTATACTATTGTTTATTATATACAAAAAAGAATGCTATGAACCACGGTACGGTTAAGCCTCTTTTATTGCTATTATCAGTAGCTTCCGAATTAATTCTGCTGTATACACTATTTTTGGTGAGAATGCACTCTTAGAAAAAATAGCTCCAATAGAACCCTTCAGCGTTCCTCAGCTGATGGCTCAGGTGGAACCCCTTATGGTTCTGTATAGAACCCTTTAACATCAATTGTAGCTAGTAAATCTGTCATTTTTTCAATTCTAACAAACCGTTTTTGTCGAAATGGTTCCATAAAGAGTCATCGTGTTTTCTAAAACACTCTAATAACCATTTATAGTTCTGTGGAGAGAGTATATGTGTGGTAAAATCCTGGCCTGCCTCCTCTCCCCAGAACACATGGCCTGTGGAGTGAGGCAAAGTGCTCTTCCTCGCCCACCTGATTTTAATAAAAACACATGTGAACCTTTCTATATACACTTTAATGTATATAACCCAATTTAGATAAACAAATACCAAGGTCTGAATCCCATCCTTAAATAACAAATAATAACACTGGGCGTTGGGTTCAAACGATGATCTCTTTCTAAAATACCTCCATTGCAAAAAACTATTGACGAGTAAAACCCTGAACGCCATGTCATATCTGTTTCTCTTAAATACCAGAAGAAAAATAATACACTCGTATTAACGAGAAAGAAATCTCGTACATACTACAATATTCTCGCAATAACAAGAACAATCTTCAACATACAAGTTTTTTTTACTACGAGAATATTCGGATCCCTATCGTGATAAGGATACTATCGGATCCCTGCCGTTTCTTTATCGGCCTGGGCCGATACTTTATTAACTCGTGGTCGTTCTACCGTGAGCCTTTGTGGCAATCGTATTCTCACAAGAGCAGACTAAGTCAACACTCGTATGTGAAGCCAGACCATCTCGCCTTAATTTCCGCCAATATTTGGAAATACGTTAGCCACGTATCAGCAAATGAAAGAAGTTCAAAACAAGATGGCCAGGGTGCATCTTTCCAAGAGTTTTATTCCGAGCTACTCTGCATTACAACCCTTGACCGATTAATCACATATAAATAGACTTACAGCTACACCCCCTGGTGGATAAAATGACCAACTGTCGAGTTTAAGCTCTTATAACATATGTTGAATGCGACCATTTGTTTAACTTTGTAAAACATTATTGGCGTATATATGGAGAGTAAGTGTCAGTAGGGATGTGTAAGCTACATAATGCAATACTGTCATTGAGTTGGTTGAATACCCCGAACATATCCCTTTTTCGACAATATTTCCCACTTTTATTATTGACTATAGCTGTCTTTTTTACTAGCAGATTCCTCTCTTATCACGACATCTGATTGGTAGCGTAAAAGTTACCACGCATCCAAATCAATCGCTTTGGAGTGCCATTATATGCGAATATCCGCAAAGGGTTGTAATGCAAAGTAGCTAAGAATAAAACTCTTGGCTAGCGAAGATGGTCCAGGTATATCTTAGAGACAATGTCTCGACGTAGGAAGTAGAATCGATTCTATTTTTGAATGCATTTGTAGCTCAGGTGAGTTCGAAAGGAATCATGATGGCACCTTCAACTATACAGACAACCGGTATTATCTAAATCTCACTATCAAATCTTGGCGCGGGATTCATCGCGATATTGCGTAATGAAATATGTTGTTAAGTAACTCAAGTGACCTGTTTGGCTATAGTTCATCTGACGCAGCAACATATTAACACCAAAGAGACATATATAGTACCTACCTGTGTAGGGTACCAATTTTTTACTTGCAGATCCAGCTCTCGTTTAGCTTGTGAATAGTAATATACAGCTGACCTCATAATCAACACATTGATTTTTGTATAGAAGGATCAGGGATAGGGATATTTGTCACCGTTAATTGTGCCCTCTTCATATGTTCACGGACTAAGTAATGATATCGTATAGCTGCAGATAAATATCATTATTTAATAAACTTACTTACAAATTCACTTATTCTTTATCAAAAATGTTATCAATTTTATTTTGACCCACATTACACTGTTTAAATTAAAGCAACTGGGTTTTCCTTGATGACGCAAGTTTATCCAAAAATCTTCTTTGAAAAGCAACATAAAGATGGTATTTAAGTGTTACAAAATCCACCAGCGTTAATAATGAAAATGCGGGAAAAAGAAAGGCTATACATTACACCGACAAGATGTAAGTTTATATAAATTGAAGTATAATCATTGAAACATGCGCCTATGGTCCTGAATGGCAAACATTAGCAAAGGAAAGGAACGTACTGTAGCTTCACAGGTGGGATCAGAAATATGAGAGATTTGTGCAAAACACAAAATAAAAGATAGTATAGTGATCTGTTTTTATAGCCGGACGGTAAAATAAAGGCTCTAAGAATCTTAATGGGGGGTTATAAGGAGACATACACAGTTATTGTCGTCTAACATCCAGCGATCTCAGCTCAGATGTAAGTAAGTATACACAGGGAAAGTCTCACATAAATTCAGAGATATAATTTCAGCAGGATTCTACAAGGTTTACCACTAAATACACATCTTCCCGAGGCTCGCTTCCTTTCCTGCCTTGCCTTAATAGATTGAAAAACCTAAGATAAATAGAGTATACAACAGCTACTTTCGAGAAACCTTTCTTTATCGCACGCAATCAGATTGGAGCTTTCTTAAAATAAGAAGGGGGTCTAAACACAGGATGACAAGTAGGCTATACATGTTATCTGGGGTTACAATATAAAGGGATATGTTACAGCAAGCTGTAGACTTCGAAAATCAAACAAATAGTATATTTTAATATTTTTGGATCTTTTTTTACCAAGTCATTTGGGGTATGAATTGATTAAATTATACATGGTTTTTTTTATGGACCTTTAAAACAACCAAAAAAGTTGAAACTTGTATGTTTATTCCTAGTTTCTATTTCAAATAAATACCAACGCGATGACCCTGTGCTATAATAAACCAGTGTTCTATGTAAGATGTATAGTTCTATTATATACTAAATCTAAAAGGCTTTCTGTGGCAAGTCGCCGCAAGTGTTCTCTTAAAATGGGTGATTTGTTGGCGTTCGTTTTAAATTGTTAATTGGATACGTGACTGGAATTAAAATCTGCTCATTATTGTAAGGCCCTACTGTAGGCAAATGTATTTCTTTAAAAAGACACAACTTAACGTGTACATGTCGCAGTTTCCTTTGATTTTTCCATGGCGATCTATCAACTATTTCTACTTGATCAGTCATTCTTCCATATAGCAGTACATCGTCACGGGATGTGATGGAAAGTTAATGATAACAGAGAAGACCATAACGAGACCAAACACAATACCATTCTTACTGGCAACATCAAGTCCTATCAGTGAAAACCCCAGTTTTAAATATGACGATAACCGCCAAGCACAAATGATCGTTTTATCATTATTTACTCAAGCAGTCGGGCAAGCAAATATTTATACGTTAAACAAGTATATACCAATGCAATTCAGTCAAAAGATAACCTTTGGGTCCAACGCTTATAAGATTTGTTCTGGCGGTCGTGTCCTGATAGGTTACGTGAAACGAGCAAAGGTAATGAAAGGGCGAGCTGTTTATATGGTAATTATTATCTTCATTTTATCACATACTTTGTCAAAAATCAGATGAGGGTGGTAGGGATGTAGCACAGTGTTATAGGGCTACTTCCATCTCTATCCGTGTCAGAGGTTGAAATTAGATCCGCAGCTATCGCCCACCTCTCAAATCATGAATCTGATTTTTTTCTTTTACTTTTTTTTTACCATAGACACAATTACAACTCTTACTTTCTTTCTTGGTGTTTAAATAAAGTTTTATTTGAATTTCTCACCTGAGATGACATCTCCCTTCGCAAACTGAAATTAAAAACCATGCACCACAACGTAATTGATATATTTCAATATGCAAGTGTGATGTCTTTATACTTTCCTAAATGTTTCTCTTGTAATATTAAGGATTTAGTGACAATAATCTTGGGAATATTACAAAAGGGATTCTACACAGGATATTACACAGTGAATTTCAAGATGTGTTTTTAAAGGGGAAGACCACCCAAAAACCATATTCTATAAATAAGTGAAACTTTTTATGTTTAATACAATACATTAATTTCCATTTTCATATTCTTATCGTAACTCTGGTTATCGTTCATTAAAGAGGATCACAATGCACAGTTGAGTCATCAAATCCTGTGCTACTAAGTTTTCCTGCAGCAAATTTTGAACTATCCAATGATAGATCATTGAAGTCTGCTGTACACAGGATTTGATGACTCAACTGGGCCTTGTGATCCTCTTTAATGAATGATAACCAGAGTTACGATAAGATTATGAAAATGGAAATTAATGTATTGTATTACACACAAAAAGTTTTACTTATTTATAGAATATGGTTTTTGGGTGGTCTTCCCCTTTAATGATTTTAAGTCACTGGCTATAAATATATTCATGTATCTTTATATGTATGAACAACGTTTTGACCAGTGTACAATGTTGCAATTTTGACCCAGTACTCACAGGTCAATAACTTGTTTTCAAGTTGAATTCGCTAGAAAGCTTTCTCTGATACTGAATATTTTGATTGGGTAAAATTACGTTTTCCAGAGTGTTCTATGTCTTGTTATTCTAAAATAATATCTGGAAACTTCTACATCTACCTATATAAGTGAGATTGATTGTATGATGGGGGCATCAGTCCCAAGCCAGTCTAGAGATAAGCAAACTGATCAATAAATCGGACAGCAATTGTATTTCATTGAATTTTGAACCTAGCCTGGATATCTATGTGAGGAGACTAATACCGGATCTACCCATCAATGACTTTTTGATCATTATTCTATTGAGAATTATTTTTGACATCTGTCACTTTGAGAATAAGGTGATCGCCCTGATGTGGATATAATCGGAACGGTTCCGTGTTTTACACCTTGGAACTGTGTATCTAAGGATGTGCTGTAGACTTCGAAGAAGTTGCAGATTGTCACAAGAGACCGGTTTATGAATTTAACGCACTTGGACTCAACTATAAGGAAGGTTTATACGCTGATCCATTGTATGCTATATAAATGTATTAAGCTACTTTATATAAGCCTAATATTTTCATTGTCTCTTACCTTCGAATGTATTTCTTAAAGTATTTTTGCCATTGAATACTATACCGTTTATCATTGCAATTGTTATTTTAAAATAAATATTGTAAATAAATAAAATCGCTGATCGTTTTGTTTCTGTTTGGTTTCTACCGTAACACTTTAGACGCCAAATATAATCGAAATGTGAAAACTATTTATCTTGAAATACAAGCCTCTATAATTTGGCCCACTTCGTTTACCTATCTCAAACCTTACATCTGTTTACAAGCTTGTTTAGTTGTGACGGGTAGGTCTACACTCAGACACGGTGCCCTAACGTGCGTTGGGTTGTAAAGTAAATCACATTCAATTGTCCATACTGATGATGACTTCTTTTTTTAAGTGGCACTGGTATATAAAAAAAACTGTTCTCACTGAATAGATTTTTTTATAGAACTATGTATTTAAAGAGTTCCATGCATGTGATATCTGTACTTACATTCGTCCAGTAATAAAGGTTTGAATTCTTGTGATAAATACCGTTCACATCTCGATGATATTTGGCAGAGTACCTAAGAGCATGTTAAGTGTGTATGACTGTCAAATTTTCGCCCAAACAAAAAATTATTTAAAGACAGGGAATCCCTTTTGGCTTTTTAGAGTGTTTGCAAAAAAATTGCAACTAAACTAAAAGCCTTTAATATTACAAGAGAAACAGTAAGAAAGTAGTGGGCTATGAAAACAAAACACTTTCACATTGAATTATATCAATTACGTTGTGGTGTTCCACTTAGGTTTCTCACACGAGAGGGAAATCTCTTGCTGGTATGAAAAGCATAAAATCACTTCGGCTAGATCAGGAATGACTTCACTGTCCAAGATGGCGTCTTCTTGTGCTGCTTATCAGGTTATCAGTATTGTCTTTGAAAGATGGTTGTATATACACTAGACAAACTGCATGTCTATATTCCCGAATAATCCTCCACCCCACAAATGATCAAAATTCCACTTACTCTCTGGAGACTGTATAATTAAGTGGGTTACACCACTGCTTCATATACGGACAACCTTTGTATGAGATTATACACAGTGGGTAATAAGACTAAACGTAGTCTAATGTTCTATAACAAACTTCTGTGAGTCGAGAATACATTTAGAAAACAAAGACTGAAGATCAATTCTAAAAAGATCAAATGTAATATTTCAATAATAAAATTTAACAAAACAAACTGAGGAGACATATGAGTGCAAATAAACAATACACTGGATAGGAATTATACTTATTAACGTTAATTTAATGATAAGGGAAGGCTACTTTATGTATCTGAACAGTCGACTGGTTGTGACCCAAAAACAAAAAGTTCAATTTCCAAACTACACTCAGATTCCACTCTACTCAATTCAAACAAGGACAAATTTGCATAGTCATACCAAGTTACCTATAATAAAATACTACCGCTTTAGCAGAAGGGGATCGATTACGTAAATTATATTAAAATTCAATTGAATGTTAATTTCCACAAAAGGCTTATTCGTATGGTAATGGAATAGGTTTTTTTTTTTTTTTTTACAATTATTACAAAGCAGCTATAGCCTAAAGTAATCAACAGATTCATAGTAATATACTTTTAGATCAAAATTAACAAACAGATTTTTGTTACTTTGGGATAACACTTTCCTAGTTTGAACACTCTAGTTTATATTTTGCATGTTGAATCCAGCTGGGAGTCGAAGCCACAACCAAGAATAAGGCACCGAATCGCCAGCAGTAAATGCCCCTCACGTAGACCACTTAGTTTTGTACATCCCAATATAACGAAAATACTGTTTCTACATTTGTATATTCACCATCGAAAAGACACAAAAAAACATTCAAAATGAAATAAATGAATAAAGACAAAATGTGCTTGTGAGATTCAGCCCCAATCTAGGGCCTTTGACATGAACGTTATTGGAGAAGTGGTTTGAATGTAAAATTTATAGAACCAAACAATGCTTAGGTGAAATGCTTTCACAACTACTTGGAAAATGTCCCACATCGGAGGCAAGCTTGGACAGAGACCAACATTTAACCCAATCGTTATAAAATCGTTATACACATGTCTGCCTGTATAATTACCTACGTCAGATAAATAAAACGAGGCAACTGGCAAGAAGATTATTGTAAAAATACAGGCAGTGTGATTGCTATTAGAAATATATATATTATATGAGATGATTCAGCGAATTGAATTAATCATCCCTGTACCAGTGTCATTTGGTTTCATAAATATATATGTGTACCGGTCCTAGGAGTGTACAATGACTTACAAGTCTTGCATGCAGAGAAATAACACAAGTATTACAAATTTCCGTTTTCCTAATGTACACATATAACATTCTATTTTTGACACGTCTTAAAGTCAGTTTCAAGCACTTAAAATATATTTGTTTATGTTTTACAAATATACATTAGTCTGATATCCACATAAAACACATCGAATATGTTTAATTAGCAATACAGACTATATACCACAGATTTGCTGATACTGGGGAACGGGGAGGTCAGGAGGACAGCTCGTCCAGGGTGTCCCCACTCCCAAAACTACCCTTATCCATTCCAACATTGGAGTCTTCTGAAAATTCGCTCAATGTCGGCCGTTCTAATTTAGTCACATGTAAGAAGCAACACGGTTGAGAAATTTCAGCTTTTTTAGGAGCCTTATATTTCTTTACTTTAGGTTTATTTTTATCCTTCTTTTTCTTTTTACTGAGATTTAACAGATCATCGTCAGGATTACTGGTTAGCAATTTAAAGACGCCAAGGAAATCAGTCGCAGCGGATGTATCGTCAAAGCTCAGTCCAGCTAACTTTTTATGGTTCGTGGAGACATGAAGCGTATGGAAGTTGGAATGAGGGGCCGAGTATTTCGTCAAATGATCAACTACATCTTTAAACAATACAAAACCCGTACCTTTCTCGGCCATGATGAACTGAAGCCGTCTTTTCCTATGATGTTCTCCGGTATCGAGAATAAGTAATGGAATTCCTGTTGAGGCAAACTCCCAGTTCTGTTTACCGGATTCATTGTCACTACTAGTGGCGAAGTAAAGATTGGCCAGGCACTGACAAACGTGAACGTCAGTTTTATGACTACGGAAGAACATTTCCACCTGAAGAAAGTCCTGGTCCGACAAAGTATCTACTGGGTTACTGTTGTTGCTGTTAGTGCTTGAGCTGCTCGGGTGAGGATCCGAGATATCCGAAGAACCGTCAGACATTCTGCCGATTTTGTGATCAATGCCTAACCTATCTCTAGCAACACAATTCCTCAGTTTATCCACAGAGTCGTATTTCTCCGTGATTAGATTTTCACCCTCCCTATCCAGGTTGATACGTTGCGCAAGATGAGATTTTGAAGCACTGTCCGTGGAACAATACAGAGGAACTTAAACTATGCTGTTAGTAGCAGTCCAATTGGAACTGATGCTTGTCTTAGTCGACAGACTCAGCTCGTCAGAAACAGACAACTTGCCCAATTCACCGTTAAGTTTGGATGTTGGCCAATGTTCCATTCTCTTCCTCTAGAAAGGTGGAGACTATGTTAACTTCCAGATACAAACACTCATACTGTCATACTTTTTAATTCTACGCATCTGTAAATAAAGAAGAAAAAGTCAGCATGTTTAGTAAAACTGTGTCTGTTAGAGCGATCAGAACCGGCTTCTGATAACAAGTGGTTACATTTAAACCCAGAAAAAGACGGATATAGATTAGTGGGCCCTATACTGTCGGATGACGTCAACACTCCGACTCAACGACTATAACCGTCTCACTGTATATGAACCAAAGTGATAGAGGTGGGGACTTGTGGAGTACCGCAGGTTTTATACATTGACAGGTCATCTCATTGTCATGTCACCTAGACCGATTAGATTTATTTAGGCACAAACTATCAAACCTGAGTTAACCAGAGGTCATGGTATATTATGGCACCGATAAAATCATGAACTTTAAATTATCAAACTCGACCACAATGTGGTCAAGTATATTGCTTACTCAAAACAAAATAATTTACGAGAATTTAACAATAGACATAAGACATACACATTGCATAACTATATAGGTCAATTTAATGGCCTATCTTGGCTAAACGAGTCTGTGCATAACATCGTCAATCGGCCTCGCGAGAGTATCGTAACCACATTAAGGTGCACCATTGGCTTTATTTTAGGCAAAACATCAAGTGGCGTTAAAGATAACACGTTGGCTAACTGCCTGTAAATGACAAGTAGCGCGAGAAAGAGGGGGAAATGCCAATCGTGCACCTAAATCCGTAACTATTTTGTTCACCGGAAGCCTATTTGACGACGTATGCACACTTGTAACACACTGAAATTATTCTAGTGGATTTCATATGGTCGTCTAGAATACCCAAATTAAGTTTATATGAGTAAATTGTCATTAAGGTGCACTACTGGCTTTATTTTCATTTATTCTATTTTATCAGTAGATTTGAAAAGGTGCATGTGATAATGGTGACGATGATATCTGAGAGAATATGTACGTAGTACCGGTCCAAGGACTTCCGAATGTAGGATTGTAGATCCCCATTCATAGTTTGTGAATGTAGGATTGTAGATCCCCATTCATAGTTTGTGAATGTAGGATTGTAGATCCCCATTCATAGTTTGTGAATGTAGGATTGTAGATCCCCATTCATAGTTTGTGAATGTA